>KK114991.1:210602-245541 GCA_000611955.2 Stegodyphus mimosarum | reverse complement strand
AAGATACAAATATGTAATCAGCTTCAAATTTGCAATAACCTCTTAGTTTTTCGTTTTTAATTTGGGTATTTCCCCTCTCTCTTCCAAAAATAGTAGTAACTTCCTGGATTACTTCATTTCTAGATCAATCTATGTCACACGGCTTGCGGAACGCTGATGACGTAACTAATTCGGAACCTGAACTCAAAATTTCGAGAACTAATTCATTTCTCTTAATAAGTAACCTAAACTAAAACCTTCTCTTGCTAAACCCTTATATAAATACATATTACACACACACACACACACACACACACACACACATATATATATATATATATATATATATAATCTTCTTACCTTAACTTTTGCAACAAAGGTTTATTAATTCGCGCATTCAAACCAGGCACTTCTTTTTGCCTTTATACAGGACAGTCAAATTTATTTTCAAGTAAGAAAACAATTTGAGATTTATACTTTTAATTTGTATTATAATATTACTTATGAATTTGTTTGGCATTTAATTCATTTTGATAGTTAGCCTTGATAAGCAAATTCTTGTTTAGGCGTTAGTTTGTTTATATTCCATTTTAATTTTTTACTTGTATTCATTGTTTCAGTTTTTAGCCACTATTTGTTTTACATAGTTTGTATTTGGACAACTGGAACAAGTAGGGAAAAGAAATTCATTTATTGTTTTTAGTAATTCAAAAAAAAATTTAAAAATTGAGTTTTCTGGAACTTTTGAGGTCTCAGTTGATTTGTTGGAACGAAACGTGGTATAAATTGTCTAGTTAATCGACTTAATTTAAGGCAATTCAAAACACTTTTTTCTTGACAAGTTCTGTTTGAAGCTTTGAATAAAAGAGATTAACGAATGTTGTCAGAACTCTAAGGTTCTTTTTTATGTTTTATTTACTTTTTCGATTCAAATATTTAAAAAGAAATTCTTTTTGAAAAGGTTTACCAAAAAATAAGGGATAGGAAATGTACAAGTTCTTACAGCTATTTGAAAAATCAGTTTTACTTTTTAAATTAATTTGTAAAATTTAGCAGCACTAGGCACTAATTTCCAACTTGTTATTCTTTCGTTTATTTTAAAATTGCAGTTTGGGCTGCTTTTCTAATTATATATATATATATATATACTTGTGACATTTTAATGCAATCGTAGTGGCAGAGGGTGAAGACATGATGACGCAACTAACAAAACTGAGCTCGGCGTATCACAACCCTTATTTTCACGCATAACAAATTATTGTAGAAATAGAATAGTAGAATATATACTTTCTGGCCATAGTTGAATATAATAATTTTTATGTAAACGAGTTTTAAAAGTATGACGCTGCAATTGTTTAATTTTAGGTTTTAGTTCCCTTTTGCAAGCAGTGTTATGTAACATGGAAAGATCTGGAATTTGAGAGAACAGATGAACTTGAAGGGAGAACATAAAATCTAGAATAATAAATTTTCAGATTGCAATTATTTCTTAACGTAGCCGTCATACTTTATTAAATCTTACATATAGAAATTTATTAATTACGAATTTCAATTTTCGTCTTTGTGAAAAAGTAGTTCTAAATTTCTTACTTTATAACTTTACTGATACCTATATCTATCTATATAGATATATAAAGCCAAAACAAAAAGAGAGAGAGAAACTAATCTAGTCAAAAATAGCGCTTTTAGCTGCTGATTTTTTATGAATTTAAGTAAGAAAGGAATTCTAAATCCTACAAAAAGTCGTTAAAAACACCTGAAGTTACCTATCTTAATTCCAAAAACACTTTGTAAAATGAGTTACATTTAAATTACAAATTATGAACTAAAACGTTTTAAAACAACAGAATTTGAAAAAATGCACGCTAAAATGTTTTGTTAATCTTCTCTGTTCAAAGCTTCAGACAGAACTTGTTAAGAGAAAAGAGCTTGAAGCCACGAAAAGAAAGAATTTTAGAACCAAATCCATAAATACATGAAAGAAATTCAAAACCAATAAATCTAAAATTCTCCATAACTGTATCAAACATCAGTCATCAAATTGCTAGATATTACACAGAAAGGAAATACAAAAATAACAGAAAACAAAATAAAAGATATATAGGCAAATGAATGCAATTAACATCTGAGTTATTTTTATCAAGAGGAGATAGATCAGATGTAACTGAAGCCTTATTCTCTTGGGAAACCACTGTGTTTCTCTTAATCCAAAATCAGCCAAAAATTCTAAATCCGTTCTTGGAATTTTAGATTTATTGGTTTTGAATTTGAATTTCTTTCATATCCTTGAATAAAAATTTGTGATACTGTATATATATATATATATATATATATGCGTTTAGGGTGTACTATGGCTTTTGCATTCTTACTTGTTAATAATATATATATATATACCGATCCGGCTTAAAAGTTCTTAAGCGACCTTTATTTCCACAATCGTTTGCTGTAGTTATATTTTCAATTACAGAAATATTTTAAATGACGAAATTATTAATGCTTTGGCAATGTCAGATTAAAAAAAAATAATTTTGGACAAGTAAGAAAATCTAACTTTTAATACGGTCTCCCGGCTCCTACACTTATTATTGCGAAATTTTTATCTCGTTATAAAAAAATAAAATTATAATAAGTTTGGCTCCCATGCGACAAAAATTTACCGGGATGTTTAATTTCAAAAGTTAGCATTTTCCGATTTCATTTTCAGCTTGTCTTGAAGGATCCGTTTATGAAGTTAGAATAATTCGAAGAAATAAATTTAAATGAAATGCAGCAAAAAATGTGCATCATTTAATAGGCCGTACAAGAAAACCATGTGATTTGCACACCAATATTTTACACATGGAAAATGAATGCTTGAAAATATACACTCACGTTTGTGAAAATTGCAACACCAAGAAGGAATCGTCATAATTGAATGCAATTTAATACACAGTTGAGTGGTAGTGGTACAAACAAATGATTAAATGTTCAAAGCAAACAAACAAGAACAAGAGATCAGAATCAGTATTTTGTGTGGCCACCACGCGCCGCAATAAGTGCTGCTACACGACGTGGCATGGAGTCAAACAAAGTTTGAATGTCTGACTGAGGAAGAGCATTCCATATCGTTTGTACGCGTACCCAAAGTTCGTCTGCAGACGCAACAGGACGAGGATCACGAGCAAGACGCCGACCAATGACATCCCACACATGTTCAATTGGCGACATATCCGGGGAACACGCAGGCCAAGGAAGAAGCTGTACCTGCTGCGCTGCAAAGAAGGATTTAACAATCCGAGCAGTATGAGGGCGGGCATTGTCCTGTTGAAATACAGCGCCTGGCAAGCTTTGAAGGAAGGGAACAGCTTCGGGCTGTAGAACTTCACGGATATACCGGTTGCTGTTCAGATTGCCCACAATTCGTAGCAATTGAGATCGTCTATGATATGCTATGGCGCCCCAGACCATAACTCCGGGTGTTCGTCCACTGTGGCGTTCGATAATGCACTCCGGAAGGTGGCGTTCACCGGCATAGCGTCTGACACGAATGCGGCCATCATGGTACCACAAATTAAAGCGGGATTCGTCAGAAAACACGACATGCTGCCAATCAGCACGCCAGTCTCTATGCTGATTGGCCCATTGTAGCCGCAGGCGGCGATGGTCGTGCGTTAGGGGGATCCTGTATAAAGGAGTCCGTGCGCGCAGTCCACACTGCAGCAGACGTCTACGAATTGATGAAGCACACAATGAAACACCTGTAGCTATTGACCACAGTGCTGCCAATTGTCTAGAGGAAGCTGTACGGTCCGTCCGCGCCATGCGGACCAGGTGTCTATCATCGCGAGCTGACGTCACATTTCGGGGTCCACTCCCGGATTTCCGAGTTGTCCGACACTCGTCCGTCCACTGCTTCCAAACGCGCATCACTGTGCTGCTGTTACGCTGCACACGAGAGGCTACTGCACGATACGACAATCCAGCTTCACGAAGGCCGATGATTCTCCCTCGTTCAAACTCTGTAAGTTGTTCAAATCTCGCTCTCTTTCGTCGACGAGGCATAAGTACAGATTGAGTTAACGTTTACCACTAGCAGATAAGCACCGATAACCATACACGCCTCTCTACAGCCGTCTATTTATTCGGATCCATCAGCCGTTCAGAGGGCGCTGCTCAGCATACGCATGCGCTACGGATTTGCAATTCTAATCATTTGCATATCATGCGCTACTTTGCATTTCCTGAAAATTTCAGCTCACTCGCGTAAGTCCTTCATGGTGTTGCAATTTTCACAAACGTGAGTGTACTTAATCGTTTATCCTTGAGGCTACTAAATTTGACTTTTCTCAGCACAAAAATTACCAAAAATAATGTATTTATTATTATTTTTTTTAATTTTGCAGAATTTTTCGTGTGCACTCAGCACTGAATAAGAAAAACAAACACCGAATTTGAAATTTAATATTAAGCTAAGTACCGCAACGAAACAGCGTTGACTTCATAAACATGCTTTTCGAGTGAGGCGATATGGGAGTCTCTCTTCAACCAAGCACAACTTTGATTGCGTTCATCATCATCAACTGTTTGACAAATTGTTTGATAAGCCCTATTGAATTCCAAAGAAACTGCAGCCAGCGATAACATTTTTGTGTGCTTATTTTGGCTAATTATTAGTTTTATTTTTGTTCTTTTTGTTTAGTACCTACCAGCAACCGAGCGGTAAAATTGCTGAACACTGGTAGTTCGTACCTGGGTTCGATTTCAGGCGAAAGATCTGGGCCTTCTCGTAGCTTTCCGCATGGTTAACATGTATACGAACCAGTTTTCCTTAGAAAGTCCTAAACGAAGGCATGCCTTCCCTTTGGCAGAGAACCTTAGTGCGCTTTGACATTATCAACTGAAACAAATTGAAGCTTTTTGTTTGCTATTCAAGTACAGAATTTCGTTTTCCTCAAATCTAGATAAAATCTTCAAAACCCTATTCTTAAATTTATTTTGCTTTACATAAAACAAAATAATTTTAAATAAACTACTGTGAGATTCTAACCTTTTATCTAAAAGCTAAATGTGAGGAGCTTTGTGCACAGCTAAGCGAATAATTGCTTGAGCGTGTGAACAGAGACGTAAGACTCAAGAAGGGTTAATTACCCTTTACTTCTCAAAATAAGAATTAACACAGTAGGTTCCTATCTCAGAGCGTACAAAAAAGCCTCCACTTAGGCTTGAACTCAAAGTAATAAGAACTAATGTTTAACTAAAAAGACGTAGCCGAAGCTATCAAGATTCTAAATATTGGTTCTCTAAATCTCAAATAAGTTGGCAAAGCTCTCAAGGGCCTGAAGTACAGCCGAGGCCGTCTCAAAAGCTGTAGTAATAGTTTAGAGAGAGACGTAGCCAAAAGGCGAATGCGCGCTAACTCTGGTTTTCTAACGAAGTCAGTGAAATTTCGATTTAAATATTGCTCTTACTCATTTGCATTAAACGCGATTCTGAAAACACATTCTGGTAGAAAATTGTCAGCTGAAAATAGAAAGGATAGGCAAGTAGCTTTAACTAAAGATAACTGTTATAAACTTAGGACAAACCTTGCAGTACCATTAAACAAAGCTTTTAAAATAAAAAAAATTCTATTTTTCAAATTATTTTTATATGAAGTAATCAAGAATTCCAGGCAGAAAAGATTTGCAACCGTTTAGAATTTAGAAAATTGCAAATTTTTTTGCGATCGCTATAAATAAGCAGATGATAATAGCTTAAAGTAACACAGAAACTTCTCATGCATAGGCGAAATTAAGATTTAAAATGTCGCATTAGGGAATGTGAATCCTACGTTAGAAAAGTAGAAATAAGCAAATGTTTTTACACATAGGCATTTTGGTGCCTTAAATATTGTTTTAATCTCCGTTACACTAGAATAATATGAAACATATCTTCAATTAATGAATTAGAATTTCTGACCTGCATTCAGTAAAATATGCCAACTTCAACTCATTATCTCAAATTCAATTTCCAAGCTTTCAAAAAAATTAAATCCATTTTTCGCATACGTCTTATTACATTCTTTGGTATAACTTTAATCCGGATATTATTTATTTATAAATCTGAACCTGGATCGAAGTACCTGTAATCAGCGCTCTTACCGCTCTACCGCTGGTGTGTTTTGGTTTTGTAGAACTATAGTAGTATCATTTTGGCTTCTTTCCAATTGCTTACTTTTTTCATTTATTTAAAAAACATATATCCGGCAAGTAGCAAGGAATATGTTTGACATTTGAAAAACAGGAATGCATATTACTATTCTTTAAATTTCACAGAGTTTTTCTCTGAAAGGAAAATCTATTATAGGTAAAAATTGCCTTATTTTTACCTATTCCTGTAATAAAATGTAATAAAAAAGAATAAAGAATGAGTAATTGCAATTAATATTTTACAATAAATCTTCTTCTGTAGGGTTCAGGGGAAAAAACTCCGGAAACCGAAAATGAGAAATAAAATAAAAATGTATCCCTGTAATTTAAACAAAATCATAACAACATATGGTTATCATAATGGTTAACGAGAATACCTGCGAGGATCAAAAGAAACCAGGAACCGAAAATCATAAATGGAATACAAATATATTACTGTAACTTAAGTTAATTTACAGTAATATATTCAGAAACGTAGAGAAAAGGAACTCGGGACAGAAAATCAGAAATGAAATACTAATATAATACCGTAACTTAAGTAAAAATACAGTAGTATAATCAGAAATCTTTAGAAAATAACCTCTGAGGTTCAGAAGAGAAATTAAGAATAGAAAATCAAAGATGAAATAACCACATATTACTGTAATTTAAATAAAATTACGGTGGCCTATCCAGAACGATTTAAGAAAGAAGAAATTCAGAAAAGAAACTAGCAATCAAAAATGAAATACAGATATATTACTGTATTTTAAGTAACATTATAGTATATTCCAATCATAAAAGCTCATTAATTATACGTAAGACTTCTGTCATAACCATGCGTTAATTGCATTTTGCTCCAGGGCATCGTAAAATCGTCGCTTCTGTCTGAAACCCGAAAACCCACGGTAAAAATTATATTGTCAAATGACAACTTAAAGCAATCTTAGGGACGACGAAGACAGTCACCTCCAAAGCTGTCCTTCCATTCATGTGTCCCCCACAAATGCGTGGGAGGTTTTCTAAACGTTAGTAAGATTTCATCGGGGGCGGGAAGGGTCATAAGAGAGAGGAGAACACCCCCAATCGACTGGGGCCGCCACCGAACCCTTTCTTCTCCCATTGTTTCTTTGATCGGTCGGCGCCACTTCGGTCGCAAAGTGGCTGGCGCCTTTCCTCTGCCCCTCTCCTCCAAGATGAAGGAATCGTAAAAATAAAATAAATAATAAATAAATGTATATCTTGAAGACATGGATGTCGTTCTCAATGAAGAAACCTATGAACTTGCAGTTCTCTTAAAGAGTGTACTTTCCAGTTCAATTTTTTAAGAGGAAAGAAAACGTGCAATTCACTGCCGGAGTTGAGTTGGCACGAATAACGCCATCAATGAATTACAGTGCAATATCGATTATCAAAGCTGAATGGAACTAAACATCGATTTAAAATATGTATTAGTTCGGGTAATAGATTTTTCATACCTGAAAAGAAATGTTTCTTTCAAATAAAACGCTTATTTTCGAATGTTTAATTACTTATTTTATAGAAACGGATATTTATTCTCACGAAATAGGTTATTTATTTCGACATTAAATTTTATTATTTGAGAAAATGAAAGTGGCGGGGAGAGGATAAATAAGTTGCTACGTGGAAACTTTTAATTATAATCTCTGCCACAAAAAATAGTTTATCAGTAAGCCATATTATTAAACAGGCCCACCAAATGGCGAGCGATAATGTTGTAGAGATATTACGTATTTTTTGAAAGCAGAAGATGTGAGAAATGTGCAGTGCCCTCGCCGGAATTCGAGCCGCAGGCCTCTCGAACACGTGTCGAGCGTGCTGACCACTACACCACGAAGGCATGCCAAGAAGGCGGGGGAAATACCTTATATACTCCCCCTTTTAAAGGGCGATTGTAAATTAAGGAATCCAATTGCCAAATCTTGGTGGTGGAGAATCGTCATCACCACCCTTTTAAGTTCGGGCACCACTATAAAGACATTATATATTTTGAAGCGGAGGAAATGAAAAATGAGTCATGCCCTCGCCGGGACTCGAACCTCTGGAATATGTGTCGAGCATGCTGATCACTACACCACGAAGGCATGCCAAGAAAGCGAGAGAAATACCTTATACTTGTTAATGTAGCTAATGAAAATATATCGTAATATTTACGATATATTTTCACGCCTCTTTTGGACGTTATTTGAAATCTAAAACCTTTAAAATTTGCTTTTTTTATTTTTACGCCTCTTTTGGACTCTTTTTTACGCCTCTTTTGGACGTTATTTGAAATCTGAAATTTTTAAAATTTGCTTTTTTTATTTTTATTTTTGCCACTGTAAGGGCCTTTCACATTAAGTTTCTCTGAGTTGACAGGTGACAGCTGACAGCGGGTCTGGTCACCAGGACTGCTTACAAAGACTATTCGGGAATTGTCCGTAATTCGCAAGTGTACAAAGCGAGAACTCCGTGGCAACCCAGAAGCGCGGCATCGGGAGCTTCATAGAAACTTTTGCTGATACTGTACACTTGAACTTGAGATTTTTGACTGTACACTGAAATTTGAGACTTTTGACTGTACACTGAAACCTGAGACTTTTGACTGTACACTGAAATTTGAACTTGAGACTTTTGACTGTAGACTGAAACTTGAGACTTTTGCCTTTTTGGCTGTACACCGAAACTTGAAACTTTTGACTGTACACTGAAACTTGAGACTTTTGATTGTACACTGAAACTTGAAACTTGAGACTTTTGACTGTACACTGAAACTTAAGAATTTTGATTGCACACTGAAACCTGAGACTTTTGACTGTACACTGAAATTTGAAGCTTGAGACTTTTCACTGTACACTGAAACTTGAGACTTTTGCCTTTTTGGCTGTACACTGAAACTTGAGACTTTTCACTGTACACTGAAACTTTCTACTTTTGATTGTACACTGAAACCTGAGACTTTTGACTGTACACTGAAATTTGAAACTTGAGACTTTTGACTGTATACTGAAACCTGAGACTTTTGACTGTACACTGAAATTTGAAACTTGAGACTTTTGACTGTACACTGAAACTTGAGACTTTTAACTGTACACTGAAACCTGAGACTTTTGACTGTACACTGAAATTTGAAGCTTGAGACTTTTCCCTGTACACTGAAACATGAGGCTTTTGCCTTTTTGGCTGTACACGGAAACTTGAGACTTTTGACTGTACACTGAAAGTTTCGACTTTTGATTGTACACTGAAACCTGAGACTTTTGACTGTACATTGAAACCTGAGACTTTTGACTGTACACTGAAATTTGAAGCTTGAGATATTTCACTGTACACTGAAACTTGAGACTTTTGCCTTTTTGGCTGTACACGGAAACTTTAGACTTTTGACTGTACTCTGAAATTTGAGAATTCTCTGAACTGACAGAAACATCTGACACAACCGACACTGTTCCGCAGGTCGAAAATATCAGTTTTTCATCAGTTGAAAAAATCTGAATTACACGTTTAAAAAGAGAAAGTCGACGCAAAGGAACCGACACCAGAGCTCAGATATCTGAACGTCATTTAGCAATGTGTAAACGACCTTTTAGCCACTCCGCCTCCCCCCCCCCAAAAAAAATTCCGTAAGTCTAAAAATTTGACTGTTCTACTCTGAAAATAGCAATTCAGATATATTCCATGAAATCGTTTCTTTGAGAGTTTTAGCCTCAAAACTCACCTTTTGTCCGCATCACTTTTCAAATTGTTGCCACTAAATGTTACCGCAGTGTATTATTTAAAAATAAATAGATAAATAATGAAGAATATGTATTTATGTTTGTATGTTCCTCGCATTGAGGGAAACGAAAGCACCAAGAGCCATCGAATTTTTTTACACATAGCCATCCACCCCAAATATCGAAACCCGAATTTTGACATTTTATTATTTCATACTTCGTACAAATTTAATGAATTTCTAATTAACAAAATCAGCAGTTTGAAAGCGAGAAGTAGCAAAACTGGTCCTAAGAAAACATTCTTACCGCTAATGCGCCAGATTATTGCCATTCTGCAAAATGAAAGATCATTCAATTTTAATCAGAAAACTCGGTAATTTGAAAGTAGTGTATTACCAATGTCATAAATAAAGTACTTCTAATCTCCATACCATAGCTTGTTGCAATTCAGGAAACCTAAAATACTTAATTTTCAGATTAAATTTGGAAGGTTACTCAGCAACAAACTAAGCAATTTAAAAGCAATATAGAAGTTTCTCAGGAATTTTAATATGATTGATTTGATAAATCTGCTGGTGGACACAGCATGACTTGTACGGCATATTAAATTATACACATTTTTTGCTCCACTTCAACTTAAACAACTTAAACTTAAACTTATTTCTTCGAATTATTCTAACTTAATTAACCGCTCTCTCGACGCAAGTCGAAAATGACTTCCTGGTCAGTTTTTGTCATCAGGATTCAAATTTAATATTTAATAAATAAACATCTCGTAATTGTTTTTGCTATCCAGAAAAATCGAAATATTTATAGATTTTACCAGAATGTTCTCGTGAATAATTAAAAAGCTTATAAAAGCCGCATTAAAACACCTGAGCGCAGTTGCTGTTGTTTTAGCGAACTGTTTGTTTACTTAATGCTGTTATTGACTGTAGCGAATTCGCTGTGAGATTGGATTAACTTTCTGTGTTTTGAATTGAGTTCTGTTTAACGTTTGAGATATTGGGCTATTGTACGAATATTTTAGACGAAATATTTCAGCATTTTGTTTTATTTCTTGTGAAATGAATAAATTTTATTAACTTTTTATAGACTTGTGCATTCAATCCATTACGAACCCGTACGCACGCAATAATATGTATTTATATATTATATATATTTATATATTATTAGCCCCCATTTTGTTATGGTATTATTCCTAATAGTACATTTGACTAATAGTATTTCAGATTTTTACTAGGTGACTGTAAAATTACTTTAACGTTTTTAGGTTTCAATTTTGTATTTAACTGTATTGCGGTCATTTTTATTTGCCAGATTTAGCATTCTTTTCTGACTTATTGGTTTTCTACAATTGAATTTTTCTTTAAACATGGTTCCATTTTAAGATTACTAAATTTCTTTCATTCCATCTTCACTTAATTTGAACAGGTCGGTTTTCGTATTCAGGTTTTTTCTAGTTTTTTTAATTATAATATGTAATAGTTTTATTTCCCATAATTTTTACTTTAAAGGCTCATTTGGTAAATTGGCCTATTTTGGCATTCCTTCTAGAATTCCAATTGAATTTTTTCTTCCAGCACATCACAGTTTTTAGATCTCTAAATTTCTTTACTTGATTAAAATATTTTGTGAGTCATAAGACATTTCTGCAGTTTTTGTTGCCTAGTTTCTTATATGTATTACTATTTTTTAAAAAATGTTTTGAAGTATGTTGTATATTACTTCTCCTTCTAACTTTTCTTCCACGCGTAGGGAAAAGGAACGCCCAATTGAGACGATATCGATTAGCATTAAATGATTTGATAGGTATCGTTAAATTATTTTCCGCGTTAATTATCTCAATTGGTCGTTTGTTGAAACGCGTGGAGGTAATATTTCGATGGGAGTTGCACAGCACTTTTCCCTTGACGAAACTGTTGTGTGACTCTCAATGGAATATTGCCATTTTGATCTTTTTGTACATCTCCCAATTTTCTAGCAACTTTTACTTTTTCTTGCAACTTCTACTTTTCCCACATTTTTTAAATATTCACTTGCTAGTCTCATATATTATTTTTTCTTTTTTGTCATGTTTTATTGTTAATAATGGTATTTTGATTCTATTTAATATGTTATTTTTGGCACAACTGTGCTTTTACAAATAGTATTTTAGAGGTTTCGAATGTACCATAGCTTCTACATTCTTACTTATTAATTATAGCATATATATATTTATATGTACATCTGGTGCCGTTTGCAATAAAACATATATATTTGCAGACATTACGAAAAAATACATTTTGTAACCACTTTACAATCCGCTTTGGAATAATGAGTCCTTTGTTCTGTCCATGCGTACAGAGGTAACATAAAAATATAGTCAAAAGGGATTAGGAAACTGTCAAAATGGATATACCTTTGAAATTTGATAGCGAAAATTTTTGCAGCTGCTATACTTTCTTTACTTCGTACAAGGGAGTGATAAAATATTCATTAAAATCCTGTTGATGTTGTTGCTTATGCTCACTTTGTAGAGACATTAGGTTATTACGAAGCAGGAGACATGAAAAAAGAGCAACGCTTTCGCCGGGAATCGAACCACGGACCTCTCGGTTACGCGTCGAGCATGCAGACCACTACATCACGAAGGCATGCGAAGAAGGCGGGAGAAATACCTTACATACTCATCCTTTTAAAGGGTGACTGGAGTTTGGGGGACCTAATCGCCAAATCCCGGTGGTAGAGAATCATCATCCACCACCTTTTTAGTTCGGGCGCCAGTGTAGAGACATTAGGATATTTTGGAATCACGTGAGATGAAAAACGAGCAACGCCTTCGCCGGGAATCGAACCACGGACCTCTTGGTTACGCGTCGAGCATGCAGACCACTACACCACGAAGGCATGCGAAGAAGGCGGGAGAAATACCTTACAACTTGTCTAATGAAATCAGGTCAAGTCCACGAGATTCCTTGTGGCAAGGAGCGTAAGATTACGCCTGTCGTTGGCAACAGCCTTGAGCACCTAATAGGTGACAGTGGGATTTGGCTCAGTTCCGCCCCCCCCCAATTTTATAGAGAGCAACCCAAGGGGAGGACAGTTCGGAGGTCTTCAACCCCTCTCCCCTTCCACCAAACCACACCAGAGGACTTACTGCTCGCCGCATATTTGGAGTGCCGCCCTGCCGCACCGACATTATACATTTACAAAAATCCATGCCTTCTCCGGGTTTGGAACCCGAGCCCTTCGGCAAGGCAGTCAGCGACGCCAACCACTATACTGCTTGGGGGCATTAAAATCCTTACATATATAATCAGAAGTATAAAATAGATTTATGAATTTCTACTGGTTCGGCCTATTAAGATCGTTTTTATTTATCTTTTCATAACATCTATTTTACGCGGCTGGCTGCACAAGTGGTTAGTTAATTAAAAACGTGTAAAAACATAAATTTATTAAACCTTAGTAGTGGCTGCCCGAAATACTGACAGCGTCTTAGTTTATGAAGTAAAAGGCCAAGGCAAGAAATTTAAATTAGAGTTTTGTTCAATGCATTCTTTTAATTAGTAGCTATGTTGAATAAAAAAGTAATCAACAGCAGAAAGTGGTTAATTTTATATATTTCCCCAAGAAAATTTAATTATAAATTCTGACGAATAACTGATTACAATTATTACTTTCTAACTAATTTTGCTCTGAGAAATTCAAAAAAATAAACTTAAAACCCAAAGAAGAAACATACTTCCTCATAATCTTCTAAGAAAACTAAAAAAAAAATACTTAAAGACATTTAAATTTAATCTTCTATACAGAACATATTCTGTAAACGTCTTCGTATGCAAAAGTGCATCTTTTATTTCTAAAGGAATTCAAATTTAAAATACCATTTGGCGACTTATACTTATTGTGTTTGTATGGAAATAATTAATTATCATTTGATTTTTTTGTACGAAAACTCATTACGCAAGTAAATTCCAGTCTGTAATAAATTCTTTAATAAACTTCCATCAAGACCTCCGAGCATTTAACTTAAAATCTACGTATGAATCCTACGTAACATCTGCATTTTGTCAAAATAAAGACTATTAAATTATTAAAAAACGAATGAAATATTATTTTCTTTTATAACTCATCAAATCATTTGATCTATTCAAATAAAATTTTCTTGTCGTAAAGATGATGTTGTAAGATCTGTCTCTGATTTCCTTATAAAACTGGCGACTTCTTGCGCAGGCGAGAATAAATTACCAGCACAGCAGAAGGGTGAAAAATAACACTTTATTAGTTCAAAGTTCAAAAGAAGGGCACGATCTTACCCTTTCAAAGAGATTTACCCTTTCAAATTTTCACTTTACCTAACTTTCAATTTTCAACCTCGCGAGAAAATACTAGGGGAAGCTGAGAGGTTCCAGAAAGGTATCAAACTTAAAATAAATTTATTATGCAAAATAAGGAAAACCCTATAATGTGGCATGATTTTATGACATCGATTGATCAAACCAGAGTCAATAAAATGGAAACAAAAACATTCCATAACTCCCAAGATAGTTCATATGCCGCGATTGAACGGAAAGACGATAATGTGCAGTAACGTCTGCAAGCAAGTCTATCATTACTAGAGAACCCTCTGCAAAGAGACAAATAGCCATTGGTTCTATCGTATCCACCATTATTGGGAGAATCCAATGCTAAAAGCAACAAACATACCTAAGCTTACTGATGAATCTTATGCTTAGCGAAATGAAAGCAAGCAGCCTTTTAGGCCAAGCAAGTCTTTACCACTACCAAAAACACTACTAGGTAGATTTACTGTTATTCCAAAATGCGTAGCCAAGCAAGCCGACCACTGCTGGAGAATACCATAGTAACTGCATGAAGCCAATCAGCCATTTAGGGGAAGTATGTCCGCTATTGCCGCGCAACCGGTATAGTGATTAGCGTCGCTGACTGCCGTGCCGTAGGGCCCCGATTGGAATCCCGGAGGAGACATGGACGTTTCTAAATGTATACTGTCCGTGTGGGATGGGGACACTCTAAATGTGCGAAAAGCCGAATGTCCTCCCTAGAGGAAGAGAGGTGGAAGATCCTAAGACCCGTCTCCCGAGAATGCACTTCTTAAAAATTGGGGGGTGGAACTGAGTTAGCCGTAGACTACTTTTTCTTTATGAGACGGCTTCTGTGCAGCAATTGTCTTTGCTAATGAAGCAGTAATGAAATGTTTCTTCAATAAAGCTTGATCGCCCCCCTCCAACTGCCCAGATTTAGTTCCAAGTGATTATTATCTGTTCTCCAAAATGAAATCCGACCTTCGTGGAAAGAGACTTAATGAGGATAATAATTTGAAAAGAGTTGCTACAAGATATTTAAGCAAAAATATTTTTTCAGGGCCGTAGAGTTTAAGGAGAAAGGAATGATATAGAAAAACACACTAATGAAAGTTTCTCTTAATTCCTTTAGAACCAGATCAATGACGTTAAGTTTGACGTAAATCTGTGAATCAATTATACAGATCTAAAGCTAATGGAACAATCTACTCAGGTTCTTGATTTCTTTGTTGTTTCCCGTTGATAAACATTGCAGTTGACCCTTGAATTTTCACGGAATTTTCATCTGCTTTCGTAGCTAGAAACTAGCAAACACAGCGAACATGACACTCGTGTCGTAAGTGACACGCGTGTCATGGTTCGTAAGACATGTTCGTAAGTGACATGTCAGCGAACATGACATTGTTCGTAAGCTCCATGTTCGCTGTCATGTTCGTAAGTGACACGCGAACTTATTTTGGGTGACGTATTTCCAGAGCAATCCACGGAGGTAAATACTCTAGTTTGTAAAAAGACTAAGCTTATGAAAACGTTGAGATTTAAAATACTTTAAAAAACGTAAAAACTACTTTCAGACTAAGGGTTAAAACTTTCAGATGAAGAGTATAGTTTAAATCTAAGACTTTAAAGACTTTCCGGAATTTTAAGACATTAAATTAAAATTTTAAGACATTAAATGTCCATAAATTAAGGATAATTCGCAGTCACGTGGAAATCGAACTCTAAAATAAATATATCACCTGTAAAATCACTACACACATCTTCAAGAATCATATGCAAATTTCAGGAAGTAACCAGATGACACCGATGGTACGTCACAATGACGAGAGTGCAAAAGAGTGATATATAAGGAATACAGGCAAAGAAGTAAAATTGTTCGCAGGCGCTTTATAAGCATTTCAGTGCAATAACCGAATAGTTATGACACAAAGGACACATTTGGATGATTTTTTACCTGGTAGAATTATCGGCCATCTGGAATGTGGGCGTACCCAAGTGGAAGTATGAGACGAACTTGGAATTGCCCAGAGTGTCATCTCCAGGCTTTGGCAACGATTCTTAGATGATGGTAATGTGAGTAGACGTTACAGCACAGGTCGCCCCAGAGTTACAACGCCGAGTGAGGACCGGTTTTTGGCAGTTACTGCCAAAATAAACAGGCGGAGCACAGCCTCAGACCTGTCTCGTCAGCTCTCTTCAGCCACTTGTACGACAATTTCAAGACAGACCGTGTACAGACGCTTAGGGCAGATTGGTCTATGTGCTCGTAGACCAGTCCGATGCGTTCCACTTACTGAAACTCACTGTCGCCTGCGGTTAGCCTGGAGTAGAGAGCATGCATTGTGGACACCGCAACAGCGGGCTTGTGTGATGTTTTCTGACGAGTCCAGGTTTAGCTTGCACCTGAACGTGAGTGCTTTTGAGTGCTTTGAACAGATTGCCAATACTTTTATCTGCACAAGAATCTAGCGATGCATTCTTTAGAAAATTTTCTCTCAATATTTCTATCACGGACGAAATTTCTATAGCGGACGAAAACTGTGGACAAAACAACGCAAGGTGAAAACATTCTCGTACAAAAAAATATCGGGGAAGAAAAGGAAGAAAGGAGAAAACAGAGTTCTAAAAACATCGTGGTGCAAAACATTGTCGTCGAAAATAAAGCAGTTCAAGAACATCACAGTTTAAAAACATCGTCGTCGAAAATATCGTGGTAAAAAATAAAGCACGTACAAATCCTCGCATGATGATAGGCATCAGGGACGTGCGTTGTTAGGCTTTCGAAATTCGCATATTCGTGAGCGCAAGAAAGAATGAGAAATGTTTTTACTTTTATAGGCTGTAGTGTAGAATTGGGAGCCATTTCGACTGGCGACAATTTTTTTTCAGTTTTGGAGATAAAACCCTATTTCTGGTTAAAATGATAGTTTTAAAGTGGTTTTAGCTTCCCGACATTTTTTAAGTGAAATTAGATGAGTAAAATGTTTTGCAAGTGTGCCTTGAAATACAACTATTTTAAGTTGATGTTAAAAATTTTATAGGTTATAAATACAAAAGGAGTTTCAAAGATTTATAAAAATTATTTTAAAATACAAATTTTAAAAATAAATCATAGAAAATGTGCGAATTACATTTGGATTAACCCTAAATTTCGAAATATGACAGGAAGGATCAAATAAGTTCGCTAAAAAAGAGATATTAGTAAATTCAATTAAAAATTAATTCAAATTCAATTAAAAGTAGAGGAGCTAAAATTTTGAGAGCTAATTTTAAAAACTACTCGTGCGAATTTTACAAAACTTTGCATTGGTATAATTTGAGTCGTAGAATCGAAATATGCAAAAAATTGCCATGTCAGATCAGAAAGAGTCCAGATTTGTGTCAAAACCCCCAGCGATTGTAACGCAAACTTGAGTTTTAGAGAGCATTCTTCATTATCTCCATTATTAAACACACTGGTTATCATAAATTAAGGAAAAATCACAAAAATAGTGATAACTCCCTCAAAAATAAGCCAAACAGTGTAAAATTTGAATAGTTTGCCAAGTAAGTAGCTCAGTAAAACCACAATATGCAAATTAATGGTGCTGCATTCGCAATACGTCATCTGCGAGGAGCATAAAAGTACATGTTTGAGAGTAAGCCCAATATTTCACTGTGATAGTGAAATCAGAAATCTGAGATAGCCAGTTCGTAACAATGACCTCCAGGCATCATTTGCCTGCAGAACTACAATTGAGAGCCATTGGGAGACTAGAGGCAGGACAAAGTCAAACAGAAGTAGACAGACGGAAAATGTAAGTCCTTCCGTGGTTCACAGACTTTGGAGGAAATTTAAATCCACAGATTCGGCATCTAGGAGGTTCCGCCAAGGACGGCTAACTGCTACGACGAGCGCCGATGACCGATATTTGACATTATGTTCAGACAGGAATAGAACCGCTACTCCGACTCTTCTTAGAGCCCCCCCTTGCTGCAACCACCGGAAGGTTGGTGTCAACGTCAACTGTGTGTAGAAGGCTTCACGAAGGTGGTTTGCATGCGAGGCGATCAGCCAATTGCGTGCCCCTTACGTCACGCCACAGGAGGGACCGTTTGCAGTGGGCACGACATCATGTCCACTGGATGCCTGGTCAATGGACGGCTGTTCCCTTTACGGATGAGTCCAGGTTTAGTCTAGAAAGCGATAGTAGGCGTTATTTGATATGGAGAGAACCTGGAACCCGTTATCATCCGTCAAACATCCGCGAAAGAGATGCATACGGAAGAGGCAGTGTCTGTGTTTTTGGTGACATCTCTTTGGGTGGACGCACAGATCTCCATGTCTTTCCAAGGGGAGCCGTGAATGCTCAGGTTTATAGAGATGACATTCTTGTTACTTATGTACGCCCATATGCCGGGCAACAGGTGATGCTTTCCTGCTACAGGATGACATAGCAAGACCACACAGGGATCGCATCGTAGATGATTATCTTTAACAGGAAACAATTATGCGCATGGAGTGGCCAGCTCGATCCACGGCCTTGAATTCTTTCGAGCACGTTTGGGATGCTTTAGGGAGACGTCTAGCTTCTCTCAGTTCGCCCCTTCAGACCCTTGCCGAGCTTGCAACTGCTTTGCAAGAGAAATGGCTCTGGCTTCTTATGGAACTGATAAATCGCATAATTGAA
Organism: Stegodyphus mimosarum; assembly: GCA_000611955.2. Taxonomy (NCBI): domain Eukaryota; kingdom Metazoa; phylum Arthropoda; class Arachnida; order Araneae; family Eresidae; genus Stegodyphus; species Stegodyphus mimosarum. Next base: position 226,720 of record KK114991.1, on the reverse strand, counting down.
AGCATCACACATCGCTGTATTGCTTCTAGAGGCGATCATATTCCATATTGAAGGTAAGTTGCCTACAGCAAACTTACACATTCGATTTGTTCATTTGATATATATGATAATTTCTATACTACCACAATTGTCTGGTGATTTGTTTTTATGTTATTTGGTACCTTACTATGTGTTGTATATTTAATTCTAGTTTCATAAAATTCTACGTGCAACTTTTTAAGTAATCGTGATTTTCCCTTAATTTATGATAACCAGTGTATGATGAACAATCTGTATGTATGTATGTCTGCATATGTATATAAGTAGGCATGTTTCTCGCACTGTGATACATCAAGGTACCAGATTTTGAATTTATTTTTGATTTGTTTCAATGCATCACTGATTACAAACTCGTGAAATGAAAAGTTTTTTGTTGCCACTTGGCAAAACATAAAATAATGATGTGTGAGGTTTTGTCAGAAACCTCAGCGGTGTGAAAGAAATGTGGATTCATTCGTCAAAATATAATGTATATGTCTTTCGAAATTAACCACTGAAAGCAGTGATTTAAAACAAATGACTTTCCACTACCGCCCGAATTAAAGAATTTTTATCTTCTACGCGGCAATGTGTTGTCCTTCAACTAAGCATGCGATACTGTTTAATTTTCCTTTCAGGTTCATTTTTTTTAACTTATAGAGACATTAGATATTTTTTAAAGGAGGAGACCTGAGTAATGAGCAATGCCCTCGCCGGGACTCGAAACACGAACCTCTCGAATACGCGCCGAGTGTGCTGACCACTACACCACGAAGACATGCTAAGAAGAAAAATGTTTAATGAACTAATTAACGAAGAAGGGATTTGAAAGCAATAAACGCAGATGCATTTTAATTATTGTTAATTACTAGTTCGATCTGTGAAATTTCATTAAAATTATCATATACTTTCTTTAAAAATAATTATTTTAGGCGGCTTGTATCAAATAAGAGCGTATTTTTATTTGTTTATGTTTGATATTCTTGGCATTCTAAAAATATGGCCCAAATTCCAGTCATCCCGATACCACATAGCTAAAATTCCAATCATCCGGACTCTGATTGCGGAAATTCCAATCACCTAGGTTTCAGGTAGCCACAGTTTCAATTATTCAGACCCTATATTGCCAGAATTCCAGTCATCCCGATAATAGGTAGCCTAAATTTCAATCATTCTTATTCTAGGTAGCCGGAATTGCAATCTCCTGGATTTTAGGCAGACATAATTTCAAGTATCTGGATTCTATATAGACGGAATTCCAATTATCCCGATTTTTGGTAGCAAAATTCCAATCATTTAAATTCTAGGAAGCTGGATATTCAATTTATTCAGAACTTCGAAACACAAGACTTAAATTATATCTACGTATGGGAATATAGACTGACATTTTTATCAAGAATCACCACTGACGACTGCTTCCATAGAAGACTAAAGTCCTCTGGTTTCAGTTATTTAATTATAGCAAAGACCTCGAGGGCTATCTGCCTAACTAGAAGGATGCCCTCGCGGAGGACATTTTCAAAGGAAGCTGGTTACTCATGGAAAAACCACGGAAACGCCCATGCAAACAGCCATGCAAACACTGTTAACTCGGTCCGGTATTCAAATCAGTGACTTTACCACTCAACCGTTGGTTGGCTCTCAAACTCCTCTGAAACATAAGAGGTGTTCTTAAAGAGGGCTTGTTGTATTCACTTGGAAAAAATTTTTCACAAAGTCCTGAATGTCTTAGACGCTTGAAATGCACTTCTGTGATGTTTTTGTCATTTGATGTTTCGTAGCGGCTCTGTTGTTTAGACGCGATATTTGCAAATTGCGAGCATTTGTTACCACTACTTTTTACCGAGATATTTTAGATCGCCAAAATCCTTTGTTCATTTTTTTTGGGGGGGAAGGTTACGATCTTTGTTAATGCAGTTTTTTTCGGGGGAGGGGCTGTTAATGATGTTTTCTCGTCGTTTTCGTCGCGATGTTTTGGGCTCACACCCCTAAAATTCCCAGATCTTAACTATGACTAGCCTCTTTCCGCTTAGTCATCTTACAAACGATTTTGAGAACACAGAATTTCCATTTGCAAATATTTATGGTTCAGCCATAGTTTGCATTCTGGGTTGTAAATTAATGTTTTCGTGTAAAATAAAAACCGATTCATTGCTAATGAAAACAATGTTACGCATTCCGAAATAAGAAAGGTTATTTATCTGGATAATTAGCGTGCTCCACGTCTTTTGCGGCTACTAACTTGTATCTATATATATTATTTATAAAGTTTTTACTTCATTTTTATTTGGTGAAAACCATACATCTAACAACACGTGATGTTTTTTTGTTTGTTACATGCCCTCTTTATTACCTAATAACAGGAAGTTTTCCTCTTATGGGAGGGTCAGAATATGTAGAAGTAAATATCGATACTTACCCACAGAATTATTTATATTTTCTGGCATAAAAAAGACTTTTCTCGTTGGTCATTATCTCCTAGCCATTAGTAAAATGAAACTACATCGAAAATCTCGTTACAATCGTATCCAAAACGACGCAATTCATTTAGATTAAGAGAAACATAATTATGATTTAGCACGTCATCTTACGCAAAACACAATCACTGATGATAAAAGTCGGCCCATAACATTGTGCGTGCTCGGTAGTATAAGATAGAAACGTGCCAGAGAAAAAAGATGTAGGAAGGCGGAGAAGTGAAGGGAAAAATGGAAGGCATTTGAAATCAATTGGTCCTGTGCCCTACGAAAGAACTCACGGAAAAAAATACACTTCAAGCAATTTTAACATTAGTAAAATCCATCAAGTGGAGCTTTAATAATTACACTAACAATTAAACTACTACGATTATTTATATTATTTATTAACTGATCTACTCGGCGTTGAATGGAATTTATGCAGATTGAATTGGCTTAACTTATGGAGTAAGAGGAATTTCTTCTAAAATCTCTGGTAAACGGAGATTTTCCTCTTATTTTGGTTTAACCCTTTCAGTCCCAATGGGTTATACGAGGGTTGGAACTTTAATAGTGGCAACTATTTATTTACAAGGAATACAAAAGTGATTCATGTCACCATGTTTTACAGTCCTTCAATATAGTCGCCAGCATTGTGCACAACCCGTTTCCAACGATGTGGAAGTCGCAGAATACCTGTAGCAGCACCTGGTTTGTTGATAGTTTGAATGTACCGGTCTACTAACGCAAGAATCTCAGGAACAGTTTGGAACGAGTGCCACGAAGTGGTTCCTTCATATTAGGAATTTAGTCACAAGGGCTTAGATCTCAAGGGCTCGTATAAGTCCCAGTAGATGTTTAAAGAAGCCTAGAAGGAATTACAAGCATCAATTTACTACGTAGTTGATGTCCCACTGGTAGTAAGCATCATTTTTAACATCCCCACTACAAAATTGTATTAGTAGACCATACACTACCACTATAATATGGTAGACCACCATTACAATATGGCAGACCATCACTACAATATGGTAGACCACCACCACAATATGGCAGATCCTTATCCAGGTCCAAGTTATTGAACAAAGGAGGTCACGTATTCGTTGAAGGGCCCACTAGAAGAAGGTGTCACAGTTGTACCAAGAAAAAACAAGAGAAAAGAACTAAAAAAATAATTTAAAAAAAATCTGAAAGGTTTCAGATTTTAAATTACGTCCAAAGTGGCATTTTTTAACAATTTGTGCGTTGCCTTTATTTATTAAATATCATGTTCTTCGTATTTAAACCATAAAATTCAGTTCAACAGCAATATCGCAAAATAATTTTAAAATGAGCATACTTTTAGAATTTCTGATACGCAGTTCCGCGCGCTTTAGAAAAAAAGGTTTTCCCCCGCACAGTGTTGACATTGCTCGCTTTGAAATCATTTGAGTTGTTCATCAAAAATTCGTTAAAGTTTTACAAAATATGAAATAGATAATAAAAGAAATTCCAAATTCGGGCTTCCAGATGTGCATATTCGGATGGAAACGTACGTTATTCAAAACTGGATGGCTCTAGGTGCCGTTGTTTTATCACATTTGCTGAAATATACATACATTTATGCAGATTCTTCATTATTTAATTTCTTTAAATATAATACAGGGCTGCAATATTTTCTGGCAACAGTTTGAAAAGTGATTCAGACGTTTAATGTTTCTGGCGCAAAATGAAAACAATAGTCCTTCAGAAAAAAAGCCCTAGCTTTTTTTGACTTTTTCTTTTACGAGTCGTGGTTTTCCCCATTGTAACGTGTATACGAGCCAGTTTCCCTTGGAAAGTCCTCCACGAAGGCATCCCTCCCTTTAGGCAGATAGCCCTAGTGTGCTTTGCCATAATTGAATAACCTAACCTAACCTTTTACGAATCAACAATTCAGTACTAATGCAACACATATGTTCCACCATTACCACCCAGTGGGACATATTTGTCCAGGCCCCTGGAATCTCCCCATTTTAAAATAAATGTTTAAAATGTTTTTTTAATTCTTTGTGATACTTATCAAAAGTACATAAAAATCAAATCATTTGAAACAAACAAATAAATTCTGACTGAAGGGGTCAAGGTGTATGATATTTCTCAGTACTTTGTGTATGTTTAAATGTAGAGGAACCTAGTGAAAGAAGTAGCGAATTATCGCTGATTTCAAGTAGTTATTACTGTCTCAATAAGGATTAAAATACCCTTTTTTATTCACTCAAAGAAATAATAACAGATGGCCCCCTTCTTGAGCTTACAGGAAAGCCTCCACTCGAGCTTTTAAATCAGGATAAGAAAATAAGAACCTAATCTAATACTGAACTAAATAGAATTAGCCGAACCTAGACATAAATACCTAACGAACTTAACCCTTAAATTAATCTAACCGGCGATTATCAACAGGCGCGTACAATACGGCCGATCGTAGTAGATCCAATAACAAAGCAGCCAGAAGGCAAATAGGCCCCACTAAGGCCACTCTCTTTGAGTAAGCTGAAGCTTCCTTAACCCTTTCGAGACGGCACGCTTTTGTCTAAGTCGTTCCGCCGGGAAGCATATTTCGTAAGTGCACATCTGTATAGCCACCGAGGGAGTGGTTTCTGGAATCGACCAATGGGCTTCCAGTGATACTTCTCTCATTTCACATGATCTTTGCCGCGATGGTTAAAAATATTTTGCCACGTATTTCCTGTACAAAATAATTAAAGCATTGTGGATTTCTTGTAAAAATTTTCAATGCAAAATTAGATCAAATATAAACATAATTATATATGTAAATAGAAGTCTTAGCACTTTTTATTGCAATCTATATGAAAAAGATGTTCTATAATAGCCAACGCACAGTTTTATTCAAAGTGAACTTTCCTAATTTGCATTCCCACACGTTTAGTGAGTTGAATTTCACATTAATAACTGCTCACTCTTAAATGACCTGCATAAGAAATACTCTTCAAACAGAATGAATTATTTCATTCACAAAGAATATTTTTAATTTATTGATATAACTTTTAATGTTAACAATAGGTATAATCAGATCATTCTCAATATATATTTTGAATCTTACAGTTACAAAATCAACGGAATACAAGCATGATCGTAAGAAAATACTAGATTTGTTGTAATACTTGCAGTTATTCTCAGCTCAATAAAAAAACTGTACACTGCAATTCTCTTAATCCAGGGTGCTAGTAAACGCATAACATTCGAGACTAATTGTAGCTTAAGTCATTTTCTGGATATAGAGAGCGTTAATATGCGACGAACATTAATCCGAATATCAGTGCGTGATAAGTTGCATGAAAGTGAAATATTGACGATTAAATAAACTGATAAAATAAAAGCACTACGAGATTTTCTACTAAACTTTTAGCAGCACTTATGCGCCATATAAGTATATAACTGCGACACAAATGCGTAACAACATGCACTCAACGTAACGCAAACAACATGCTCTCATATCCGAAGTTTCAAAGATAAGTTTCACAAGAGCAATAGAAGCTCATTGGTCTATTTTTGAAACCCCTCCCTCAGTGGCGATACTTATGTGCACTTGCGATGGATGAGAGTCGAAAGTCGTCTTTGTGTCCGCTAAGCCTAACTTTTGAGAAAAAAATAAAAAAGTTTGCGTTCTAACATCATAATTTTTGGTGCTATTTTAGATTATTAATTATTAGATTATTTTAGATTATTAGCTATCATGTATGTTAGCGTTTAATAATTTTTTCTTTGCTGTACGTGAAAATATATATAAAAAATTACTTAGTTTGAGAAATAATTTGCATAAGCGGTAGTCAAATTATTGCGTAGTTTTAATTCATAAAATACATTAATAAACTTTTAAATTTGTTAAAAATATAAGAAGACTGTTTACAACAAGAACGAACAAAATCTTTCACGTGAACTGGATGGCAGATACTCAATGAACTCAGTCTGTGACAAAATGTCGGCATGAGAATCACTAGAAATATCGCTCACTAATTCTTTAGAAAATAAACCATCACTCTCACTCATATCATAAATTGACTCATTTACTATTCATCTGACAAATAACGCTTCCTCGCCATAATAAACATAAGGCTTTCCAAAATAAAAGCAATGCAAAGCGTAATAGAATCTCTAAATCATAGTAACACTAAAAGATTCTACATAGTAGCAAAAAAAAGGATAAGTAAAAGATTAGAAGGGCTATAGAAACGTGAATGTTTATATCACGTGGCGAATTAAAGAGACGAGCTATGTCTGTTTATATTATGCCCCCTCCCACAACAGCTGACACCATCATATGCAGAATCTGATCAGATTGAAAGTTAGGATTGTAAAACTACATTCATTTTAAAGTAATGAACACAAGATGCCATCTAGTGGTCTTTAAAACTTCTCAGGTCACTGGCACAAATATTTGACGGCCGGGGGTGAAAGCGAAAAGGCTGTGGGACGCCAGCGTGCAGGCAGAGAAAGGAGCGCCTTTTTTGCTGGTACGGTATGACAGTCGGTGCGAAGGGGTTAAATATTCCTTCTAACTCAGTTTTAAAAAACGCGATATTGAAAATTCCTTCTCGTTGGGAATAGTAAATCGGAAACGAGAAAAGTTGGTAAAGCATGTTGAAACGTAAAATAACTGTTAGAAATTTAAAGTAACTTCTACAGGTGAATTATACAAATTTTTACCAACCTTGAATAAAATTGTAGAACGCTAGTGAGATTAACAACTAATGAGGTTTTCCTTGATCTGGTAATTTATCACTTAGTCCCAAACCCCTAACAGATATGAAGTGACTTATCGCCATGTCTAAAGAAACTCCAAGCCATGAAAAGATTTTAGTAACCTCTTTTGTTGAGCAGGCATTAGAACATAAATGCATTTTCTTGTGCTAAGAAAATGAACCAGAACTCGTGATGATGAAACTAAAGAAACCGGTGACAGGTGAGAGACTAATTGGGTATCGTCCGAATCAGTGGCGGCTCGTAATAAGCACTGTGGAACTGCAGCACCCCCTGTTTCCACTTATTTTTATTTTTAATATTTAATATAATGAGCCCTTTTTTCTTTAATTCTTTCTTTATACTTCTACAATATATAATCCTTAAACTTAATGTCAGTAGCCTCCTCCAGTTTATGAAAAAGGTACGAAAGTTTTTGTATGGAACTGCGCTTCACAAGGCTGTTCTGCGCAAGCGCGCACAGAAAGCAGCACTCGAGCCAGGGAGATAAAACAGCACTGTCGCTCTTGCAGTGCCGAAATTCTGGAAACGTGATTATTTCTTACTCCGCGCGTGTGGTATTTGGCTGTTCTGCGCATGCGCTCTTAGGAAGCAGCGTACGAGGCTGAGAGGGAGAGAGCACTGTCGCTTTTGCAGTGTCGAATCTGGAGTGTCGTTGGGAGCTGGTTCTTTTTTTTTACTCCGCGTGTGCTGTGTTTAAAAATCATACACCATATTCTTGGTTACATTATTTTTCAGCTATTCTATTTGATTCATTTTTTTTGGTTCTTTTATTTTACAGAAAATTTTAACCATGTGCTTGCATCCTCAAGTAATAAATTCTGTGACGGTAAGTGAACTTCAAGAGCTTTCGTTTTCATGCGCTTGCCATGCTTTCAATATAGAAAAATTTCCTCAGTTGTCATCCAGAGATCGAGGAGAAAATTATTGATTTCTTCGCTCAAATTAAAACAAGAAGAATGGATTTCATTTTTAAATGAATAGGTAAAGCTTGAGCTGTAACAATTTAAGTTAAAGTAATTAAGAAATGTTTAATTTTTCTTTTGTAAAATTTCATGGAAGTTTCAAAATAAATTTTCTTTTTATACATGTTTGTTTCCCTTTACACAGGTTTAAAACAAAGGTTAATTTTTTTTGGAACGGCCCCCCCACTAATTTTAGCTGCGAGCCGCCACTGGTCCGAATGCTGAGTGTCCGCCAAAACCATCGCCGAAGTAAACGTTGCAGAGAAAGCATCGCGAGGCAAAAACGTCGTCATAAAAACAACATGGGAGAAAACAAAGCAAGAAGAAAATATCGTGATTTTTTTTTGCGCAGTGTACAAGCTTTACAGGGAAATTTACCGCAATTCGTTCTGTATATTTCTCTCGTTTTTTTTTTTTTTTCTGATTTATCGTCCAAAGGTTGAGAGGAAAATATACACGCGAATAATTTAATTTTCGGGAAACGCAATTGTGCTAAAAACATAAAAATTTTATTGCTTCTAATGAAAAGAGACATGTACTTGTTTGCTCTCGAAGTCAGTTAAATGTTAGTCAAAATTTACACCAAACACAAGGCTGCTGCTTTGCTTGATTTTATGTTTTACCTTTGGTTTGTTCCTCTTGTGTCTTGATAAAGTTCAATAATTAGAAGGGAAATGTTTCGCGTGTGGTTTGGGAGACTATGTGTTTGTTAGTGAGACGAAAATCATCACTAAATGGACGAATCTACGTATTTTAAAATTTAGGAAAGCTGCCTGAACGCAGTGGAGAAGGGGGAAATAATGCGAATGCTTTTAAAATGTTTAAAAGTTCACGTTAAAAACCTAGGAGAGGAAATACGGTATTTAGGCCCGCTAGCGGCAGAGCAGTAAAAGCTGCTGAACACTGGTAGTTCGGTCCGGGGTTCGAGTCCCGATAAACGGGCTCCCTGAATGGGTATTTTCGTGGTTTTGGCCATGTGTGACGTGGATGTGAGTTAGTTTCCCTTAGAAAGACCTCCATGGGGCATCTCTCCCCTTCCGTATAGTGCCCTAAGAGCGAAGCACATAATAAGTAAGAAAAAATACGGTATTTCTTTTGTAGCAGAAATATTCACCTTTGAGAAAGACATTTTTTAAATGTATTCTCACATTATGAAATGCGTAAAAAATCAGAACTGTTCTCTCTTGGGTACCGACTATGAAACAAGAATTATCATTTGTCTTAGATACCACCTCTTAAAGAATAAACTTCCAGAATCAAGACCGAAAGCGTCAGGCACATTTTAATCATCTTCAAAAGGGAAATAAATGTCTCTTAAATTCTTTTTTCCAGTGTGATAAATTCTTTCATAAAGTGCTAGCAAAATTTTGTTAATCCCTTTTCACGCCGAAAAGGACAGAGCTTTCAAGCAGTCATAAACAAGCAGCGAGGAAAAATCTTAAGGAAAAAGATGACATTTCTTTCGGCGAGTCAATCTTCATATATTATTTGACTACCACTCCGAACGGAGTGCCACTCATTTATATAACATGACACGAAACGAAAAGAACATTTTTCTTCGCAAAGCTTCCATTTCTCGAGGTCTTTTTGCTCTCCCAATGGCGAAGAAACAGCCTTTGTACCAAAAACTCCCATCTCGAAACTTGGTTATCCGACGGCTTAATTTAACAACTCGAAATAATTGTTGTTTTCAATTTGTGATGATCGATGACATAAATGATCTCTCATTTATCTTCGATATTATATATGCATACCGATTAATGCAGTGTAACCTGTAATCTCATTTTATGTCCCTCGCATTGAGGAAAATGGCGGCACGTAGAGCTACCAAAATTTGAATACACGTCATTCTCATCTCGAACCTGTGCGCATAAAAGCCAGAATTTTGGAATTACATTTTTTTATGTCCTGTTTCTGTGAGGTAAGTGTGTAGAGACATTAAGATTTTTTGAAAGTAGGAGTTGTGAAAAAGGAGCAATGCCCTCGCCGAGACACGAACCACGGACCTCTGGAATACGCGTTGAGCGTGCTGACCACTACATCACGAAGGAATGCTAAGAAGGCGAGAGAAATACCTTATATACTCCCCCTTTTAAAGGGCAACTGGAGATTAGGGGACCCTATCGCCAAATCCTGGTGATGGAGAATCATCATCTGCCGTCTTTTTGGTTCGGGCGCCACTGTAAAGACATTAGGATTATTTGGAAGCAGGAATTTTGAAAAATGAGCAATGTCCTCGCAGGGACTCCAACCACGACCTCTCGAATACGCGTCTAGCGTGCTGACCACTACACCACGAAGGCATGCTAAGAAAGCGGGAGAATTACCTTATAAGTGAAGTATTGATTATCAAAGTCAGCGATTTAGAAGCAATGTGCTAGCACTACCTGGAAAAAATACTTTCATCTTGCGCGCGCCAGTGTGTCACCGTCTTCAAAGCGTAAATTATTTAGCTTAGTTTCAAATTTAATTTGTCTGATATTGATTAAAAATATTAGACTGTTATTTGAATATGAAAAAGCACACGAGGGCTATTTGCTGAAAGGAAGCGATGGCTTCGTGGGCGAGAGTGAGAGCTTTCTAAGGGGAACTGGCTGATATTCATGGTATTCCACATGGGGTTCGGGAAGAAACCCAACTATACAATCAAAGCCGATTAGTCTGTGATTGAACCCGACTCGAACTATCAGTATTCAGCGGTCTTAACCACTCGGCAAATGGTGGGAAGTTATTCATTAACAAATTAACTGATCTGAAAGAAAGGAACACAGTGCTTAAAATAATATTTATTTTGCTTTTCAATTTGACTGACTGAAACGTTTAAATAAAAATGCACTTAATTCAGAATGTACCAAATTCTCCGTGTTTGTTTGCTAGCTTTTGATTTTTTTTTCATTTTATTGAAGATTGCTTTAACTCCAATATATCCTGGTTGATATCAAACCCATTTTTGATAGTTTTATAGCCTTTTACGCATTTGTGGAAAGATAACACTTCTTTCAGACGGTTCATTCCAATTTGAAAACTTTAGGTACAATTGTTTTGGTTACGGAAAATTTGCTAATAATGCGCAAGAAAATTCTTCAATGTTCATTATATTTAAAGCGTGCAGTTCATCTTGTATCTTTTTATAACATTGCTGTAAACTCATTTTTTGACAGTTTCGAATATTCTTTGAGAACGATTAGACAGATTTCATTGCTTAGGTGAAGAGAGGAAAAAAAGGAATTTTCCTGCAAATATAATACACATGAAGGTTGCTTCACAACAACTTTTGGGGCCCTTTTATCGAATTCTTTAGTAAAAACATAAGAAAGAAAAAATGTCATGTTCACGACACACGACCTTCTCGTACGATCTACTAAAATACACACATTTTTTGTTGCACTTCCTTTGAACTTATTTCCTCGATTTTTTGCAACATATGTAAATGATCCTTCAAAATAAATTGAAAATAACAGCAAAAATTTCAGATTTTGAAATTAAATGCACTGATTGTTTTGTACGGGAGTCAAACTTCTTATAATTTTATTTTTTCATAACAAAAAGTTTCATAATGTATAAAACTTTCTCAAATATAAGAAACAGAAAACAGCATTAAATGTGTTTTTATATGGGATTGATTTAACACTGTTATTTTTTCAAAATACATATTTTTTAAATTTAATTTTGCCAAAACATTAATATTTTCGACATTTCAAGCACTTCTGTGATTGGAAGTATACATCTACGATTTACGATGTCGATGTAAAGGCCGGATAAGAATTTTCAAGCCGGATAATGAAGGTAGGTTAGCTATAGTATTAAAATCTGTGTGCGGCTGTCTGTTTGTTTGTTTGTGGCATTATCTCCTCCGGAACGGTAAGGAGTTGAGTTTGGAAACACGTACTCGACCATTCTCCTCTTCGCACGGCTTTACGTAGCGGAGATATTAATTAAAAACTCTGCAAACGTTAATTTTCGACCTCATTTTTCCGACTGACAACAGTCGCGCAGGCTGGAGATAGAAATCTGCTTGTAGTGTTGCCACTGCTCGCTTTCAAATCGTAGAGATTTTTAATAACAAATTTTTAAGTTTTACAAAATATGAAATAAAAATAACATTGCGAAACATTAAACATATTATTCCCGATTCCAGAAATTCGTGGGAAGCCGTTTCGATTGTTTCCATTTTCGTACGGCTTTAATCAGCTAAAATATTAATTAAAAACTCTGCGAACACTAATTTTCTCACTCATTTTTCCGACTGGCAATAAACTCACGCATTATAAAAATACTTTATTTAGAAAAGTGTTGCTACTGCTCGCTTTCAAATCGTAGAGTTCGTTATTCAGCAATTTCTAAGTTTTACAAAATATGAAAAAAAAGGGGGGCGGATATTACTACAGAAAAAAAAGACAGATATATAATATAAAAATAATATAAAATCTGAAAGAAAAGGGCGTTTTTATAACGTTTTGTGACCTTTATTTATTAAATATTATGTTCTTCGCACTCAAACCATAAAATTCGGTTCAACAGTAATATCTGAAAATCATTTTAAAATGAGGATATCCATAGAATTTCCGATACACAATCTCGCACTGGAGATAAAAATATATTTTTTCGTACAGTGTTGCCATTGTTCGCTTTTAAATAGTTGAGTTTGCTAATCAAAAATTCGTTAAAGTTTTACAAAATATGAAATAGATAATAAAACAAATTCGAAATTTGGGCTTTCAGATGATTCAGGTGGAATTCAGGACGTTATTCCAAATTTGATGGTTCTAGCTACTGTTGTTTTATCGCAGTGCGAGAAACATACGTACATTTATGCAGATTCTTCATGATTTAATTTCTTTAAATATAATACAGGGCTCTAATATTTGGTGGCAACAATTCGAAAAGTGAACCGACATGTCAACGCAAAATGCCAAAACGAATTTCATAGCCCTTCTGGGCAAATTTCCCCCCTTTGGAATAAAAATATCACTGCAAAACATTAAACATATTATTATTATATAAGGTCATATGACGTTAAAGCGCGCAATTGCATGTGACGTTACGGTATGTCTCAAAATTGTTTATCAGTGTCAGCCTTTTAAATAAAATAGTTGCTGTTAGCAGCTTTTTTGTTTCAGGTTAACATAATTGACGCGTTATATTATTGCCAGGTTAAATCTTTTATTAATATTGAGAAAATGTTGTTATCTAAGATGAAGTTCAAATCATGACATTACACATATTAACCTAAACTGTCAAAAGATTTTGTTTCCTGGTTCGGCAGTTGTTGCTTATGCTCACTTGTCTGACAGAGTCAGCCCAAGCCCACGAGAATTCTCGTGTCAAGGAGCGCTAAATTACGCCTGTCATTGGCATCAGCCTTGAGCACCTAACAGGTGACAGTGCGATTTGGCTCAGTTCCGTCCCCAATTTTGATGGAGAGCACCCCGGGGAGGACAGGTCCGACGGTTTCTCACCCCTCTGCTCTTCCACCAAACCACATGAGAGGACTTTCGGCACGCCGCATATTTAAAGTGTCGCCATGCCGCACCGACACTATACATTTACAAACATCCATGCCTTCTCCGGGATTCAAACCCGAGCCTTTCGGCACGGCAGTCAGCGACGCTAACCACTATACCGGTTGGATGGCGGTTCGTCAGTAAAAACATTATTTACAAATTTGTTGTGACCTTTGAAAAATGAACTAATTTCTTTGATATTGATATTTGTTCATACGTTTGCGTTTCAGTAGCACATAGAAATTACAAATTTTGTTTTGGTAGCAGCCCGCTCATTTGTCGGGCTTGCCCGTTAGCATATATTATACTTTTGGTGTGCACTACTAAATGCTACAGAAATCTCATAATACAAAACATCAACGTTCTACGGTTAATCGTTTTTGAGTTATGCGAGGTACATACATGTATACGTAGGTATGTATGATAGACTAACGAGCCTGAGATTAGCGAATATAAATACTGGGTGGTTATAATTAAAGTGATCCTATTCAGACCCCTGTAGAACCCGTTCTGCCAAACGAATTTTGATGAAACTTGATATATACGTTATATGGACTATGGGGAAAAGTTTTCTGGAATAAAAAATACTTCAAGTTTGACCACCGGATGACAATTTTTAAAAATTCCTTATGCAAATTAGTCAAACTTTTAAAGAGACTTGCACTCAGAGCCAGAAGATCGTTCTGCGTGGCTCTGTCATCTTCAATCATACCCTTACAGGAGAAAGATCGAGCTTTACAGGTAAAACTGTTTTATCATAACGGCATCAATAGCGTAGCTGCATTGCGTGAATATCGTTAAAAGGGATTGCGAAAAGGTCCCTTGTCGAAGAATGTTTTGAAGAAGATGATTATGAAATTTGAAGAGACTCGAGACTTGGGTGTGGTGCCAGGAAGAGGGTGGAAACTGGTTGCGAATGAAACTGTTGAAGAAATCGCTACGGCTGTGGTTGAAAGAGCCTCCAGTTCCCGCTATTGTTCAGCAAGTGCTCGATTGGTGTCACGTGAATTGGCGATTCCTTGGTCGACAGTACAAAAAATTCTGCGATCCATTTTAAAATGGTATAAGATTCACTTGGTGCAAATGCTGCAACCTCAAGACCACCAAACAAGCTTTGAATTTGCTTGATTTTTGGCGAGAATGGTTGTTGATGACGCGTGGCCTTGGAAAATTCTATGGTCAGATGAGGCGCACTTTTCTTTACATGGAGCTATGAGTCATCAAAATTGACGCATATGGGGTGCTTCACCTCCTAATGTCCTACACCAACAACCACTGCTATCTGATTATGTGACTGCATGTTATGGGTTTATTGTTGAATTCTGCGATCCATTTTAAAATGGTATCCGTAATAAGATCCACTTGGTGCAAATGCTGCATCATCAAGACCACCAAACACGCTTTGAATTTGCATGCGGATTTTTGTCTAGAATGGATGTTGATGACGCGTGGCCTTGGAAAATTCTATGGTCAGATTAGGCTTACTTTTCTTTAGATGGAGCTATGAGTCATCAAAATTGACGCATATGGGGTGCTTCAACTCTTAATGTCTTACACCAACAACCACTGGTTTCTGATTATGTGACTGCATGGTATGGATTTACTGTTGGTTTTATCCTCGGACCGTTTTTCTTTGAAACTCTCAGTCCTCAAGGTCCTAAGACGTGCTCTGTCACGAGTGCATGGTACAGTGCACTCCTTTGACAGCAAGTCATTCCTGTTTTAATGAAACGGCAATGATTGCAGACGACTGTCTTTATACAAGACGAAGCAATTCCCCACATTTGGCACCAAGTCAAAGAACTGCTTCGTGCTAGCTTTGGCGAGAATCGTGTAATATCCAGAGCTTTTCCGGATGCCTGGCCTCCTTGTTCACCCTACTTAAATCCCTGCGTCTTCTGGTTGTGGGGTTCCTAAAAGACTGTGTTTATGCAGGAAGAATTAAGACTTTGCTTGAGTTGAAAGCCAGTATTACATGCAACCTTGCTGAAATCCCTCGAGAGTTACTTCGCGCTAACACTAAATATGCTAAAATGCGCTTTCAATACGTAATTGATCACAATGGAGCACACGTTTTTGTCCTTTTTAGATGCCCCAATTACCCCCGGTGGTCAACATTTGAACTATTTTTATTGCAGAAATCGTTTTCCCGTGGTTCATATAACAAATATACGAAATTTCATCAAAATTCAATAAGTAGAATAGGTTTTAGAGGGTCTCAATAGGGTCACTTAAATAATAACCACCCTGTATATCAGCAATGAGAACAGAAACAGCGATAAATAAACAAAAGGACATTTTCTGTACTTTTTCTACTAGAGGACTGAAAACACGTTTTTAAAATATTATTAAATTACATCAGAATGAATTACATAGTATTAGAATGAAATGATTCCTGAGTGCCGTTGTTGCCAGCGTCTACACAACTAAAACGT
>KK114991.1:191849-210592 GCA_000611955.2 Stegodyphus mimosarum | reverse complement strand
ATTGATTTATGTGATGAACCCATTTCTGGTACCTTGCTAAGCCTCCATTTTAATGTTCCTATATTTAGAAGGGGGATTAAAGCTACGCAAAACCCACCTGATCCTCGCAAACTTCAATTTACGGCAGCGGTCGATAAAGAAATGATAACAGTATTCGAGCACGCCCATCTAAGCATAAACTCCAAGTCCTCCTTGTATGGCCATCTAAGCCTATTACGAGTACAAAGTATTTCAGTCAATTTAACATCGGTAACCGCTTTTAAAAGAAGACTCGTAGGAGAAACTAATAAAATATTTTTCTGACATTAAAAAATTAACTTAGATATCCGCGTTTAAAATTAATCGTGCATGTAAGACGATTATGTTGTTTATTTTAAGATTTATATACATATAAACAAAATGTTAAGGATTTCAAATTAAGATTATTGATTATTAAAGTCACAAAACATGCAGGAAAATTAGTTAAATAATCAAGAATTAATAATTAAATCAACGAACTGGACCCCCTATAATAATTTATAACCTTAAATTGAAATTTTTTCTGGCTTCTTTCCCGATAATTCATTCTTACTTTATGATGTTTATAGCATTTTTACTTTCTTGTGCGAAGTCACTAATTGCAATCACAAAAACTTCCACGTACCATATTTCAATGAAAAAAATCTATTTTGACCGCTATTTGAATGCAATTTTAACGATGATTTTTCCTGACATCTGTACGTACAGACAGAATAAAGGACACGTCCCTTCCCCCCCCCCAAAAAAAATTCTAAAACATTTAAAATGGTTTCAGAAGACATTGTTTCGTGGTTTCTCGTCCGCTCTAAAAGTAAATGAATATATATATATATATACATATACCCACATTGTTACTCGGCTCCGTGTTTCTTGACTTATATGTCAGTAAATTGTGCATTTTGGGCTTTAAAAATGATTGAATTATTCTGTTCTTATCTTCCGGTTAAAGTTTTTATGTCTTTAAATAGCTTGCGTGCAATATTTGTAAAATTACTAACAATTTAAAAGTTTTTTAACTGCGGTTAAGCCTAATTTTTTTTATCATAGCAGCCATATTTACTTACATTTGAAACTTAGTAGAATAGTGGACTTGTTGCCGATCTAAACAAACTAAGCTTGACAATAACAACTGTTTCTTTTTACTTGTCTAATTTCTTTTATACATCGTTTTAGATTTATTATAGTATTTGAATATGCCATGTGGCAACGATTACATAATTCTTCAGATGATATAATTTTTGTGCATTCTGAGTTATAAAATGAACAAGATGCAATGCTGTTAAGTGAACCTAGCGCCAGGGTATGTTAAATAAATATAATGAATTTTAAAGAGTGCATTTATTCTATTGTGGTTTATGTGCTATCGATGAGATAGATTTAATTCAATCCAAAACATTTTAATGAAATGCAGGAAGAAAGTGTATAATTTAATATTCCGTGCAAGGAAGTCATATGGTGTATACATCAGATTGCTTACTTTGCGATCCCGTCGGAAAATGTTGTATTTCAATGATTAATTAAAATTTAAAATCGTTATTATAAACTTAATAAATTTGATTTATTTGGCAGTTTATTTTTGGATTATACATTTGATTTATTTCAAGAATTTATTATCATCCAAATATTGATTCAGAAGCATGCCTTTGTTGAAAATTCTTTGATTGGCCCTTGAACATCGACCAAAGAATTTATAATTATTTGTTACATTATTTTTATATCTTATATTATTGAGTTGTTTCTTTTGTTCTTATTTCAAGTTTGATGTATTTCTTTAGTAGGTTACACTGTTGATTCCATTTTAACTGCCTTGTAAAATGTAAAAGGAGCATTGTGATCGCAAAAAATTTAGGGTATTATATTTTAATAGAAATATCCATTTTGACACTTCTTGATTTAATTTTCACTATTTTTTGGATGACTTCTATATGCACCTGCAGAGCAAAGACCTCTTTTTTTCCAAAAGGGATTGTAAAACATATTCAAAATAGGTTATTTTCATGGTGCCTGCGCGTAATTCGAACAGATGCAGAACAGTGAAATTGTTTGAGCTGTTATAATACCTCCCTTTCTGCTGCAATCGGCAGTACCAAAAGCATAATTGAGTATACACTTATATATATATATATATATATATATACCCACCCTTATCCGGCTTTAAAATCCTCACCCTTAAAAGCAAGACCCAACGGAAAAAAATTGACTAGCCATTATTTTCGCATTCTTTATTAGTCTTAATCATATACTACTTCCAATTACAGAAGTGTTTTAAATGACGAAAATATTCGTGTTTTGGCATTGTCAAGTAAAAAAACATGTTGAACAAATAAGGAAATCTACTTTTAATGCGTTCCCCTGATTCTTACACTTGCATTCGAAAACGTTTTCTACACGTTATGAATATATAAAAACGTTTAAGGAATTTGACAACCGTACGGAAAAAATTAACTACTGAGAAATTTAATTTCAAAATTTGCTATTTTTATGTCACTTTCAATTTGCCTTAAGGGGGCATTTAATGAAGTCAATAATTCAAGAAAATAAGTTGAAATGAAGTGCAGCAAAAATTTCGTATGTTTAATAGGCTGTATAAGGAAGTCACGTGGTGTCCACGTGAAATTTATTTATTTGATTATTATCTCTTGTTTATGTAGTATGTACACTGCATAAAAAAGTAGGACAGTTCTATATCTCCCATTCCACTCGACGATTGATGAAATTCAAACTGCACTTTTTCATGTTTTGAAAGTGCGACTTATGATACATATTAGATTTATACATAGCATTGTCCTAACATATGTATTTTGATATAAAATCGGACTTTATCTGAAATAACATAATTTCTTTTTTCCATTTTTCGATTCTACGAATCAAATTATGCCTAGATATTAAATTTTGTAATTTTTGGTGAAATATTTATGAGGAAATTAAAAAATTTGTCTTGGCGGATTTTTTTTCCGTTTGTGCCAAGAATAATTAATTCACTTGGTGAACTTCTTAATTTATAGCAACCAATTTTCCTTTCCTTTTTTTCATTGTCCACGAGCGGAAAAAAGTCATTGTTCATACTTCCAAATAATTCTAACAGTGTAAACCACATTTTCGTTATCATCGCTTAAAATACATATGCCAAATTTCAAAACTTGTCAAAATGTAAATTAACGTATATCTTAGGAAATTTTGAACAAAAACTGTAAGTTTTTGTAGGTATGCTTAGAAATACAGCTACTTTAAGATAATAGCAAAAATGTTATAGGGCATAATTCAAAATAATTTTCAAAAAGTTTATAGAAATTCTTTAAAAATACAAAGTTTTTTAAATAAATCATAAAAATAGGCGAATTTTATTTCGAATGAACCTAAATTTCGGAATGTGAAAGGAAGAATCAAGAAAGTTTAATAATAAAAGAGAGATATTAACAAATATATACCAAATTCAATTAACATTGAGGAGTTTAAATTTTGAGAGCTAACTTTTTAAAAAATACTCGTGGGATTTTTACAAAACTTGGAATGTCATTTTAAAACGCTCGATTTTGTGTGTCTAAATGTCTAAAATGTTCGATTTTGTGTCAAAATAACAATATTAGAACAATCTATACATAAATCTAATGCATATCCTAAGTCGTGCTTTCGAGATATAAAAAAAACGCAAGTTGAATTTGGTCAATCGGCCCAGTAGAACGGGGGATATAGAACTGTCTCCCCTTTTTTTTACCCAAATATGTGCATCTGGAAGCCCAAATTTGGAATTTGGACGTTCTTTTATTTTCTATTTCATATTTTATAAAACTCAAACGAATTTTTGATGAACAAACTCAACGATTTAAAAGCGAGCAATGGCAACACTTTACGGGAGAAAAAAAAAACCTTTTCATCTCCAGCGCTCGGAACTGTGTATCGGAAATTCTAAAGATAGACTCATTTAAAAATTATTTTGCGATATTGCTGTTGAACTGAAGTTAATGGTTTAAGTGCGAACAACGTGACATTTAATAGGTAAAGGTAACAAACAAAATGTTAAAAAAAAACGTCCCTTTGGACGTAATTTAAAATCTGAAACCTTTCAGACCTTTTTTTTTTAGTGCAGTATACACGCCATATTTGCTCGCGTATTCCCGCTTTCCGAACAATTTTCTCCTTGAATACCGGGAGGGGGAAATACGCTGAGCATAATCCTTCTGAAAAAATGTCTTAAATAATAGATGAACATAGCACATTAAAATGAATACACAACGAAATACTAATATTGTTATGTATCTCAAAGAACTTATCCAGTTCAATAATATTCTTTTTAAACACGGGAAATATTTTCCTGTTTGTGTATACATTTTACATTGTAACCAAAAATCAGGAGTTTCTAATTTATATGCTGAAAATAGGGGAAAACAAGCAAAGGGGAAAGAATATGCGATTGAATGCAGTATACACGGAGCTTAGAAATTGCAAAATTAAGATTATGAAGTATTCAGTTGCGAAATATATTACGGAATTAATTAAATAATCAACATATAATTAGTGGTAAAATTTAAAGTGCTAAAAAAATCCTCACACATGCTTATTTTGATAAAAAGATTTAAAACTAATAACTTCGATTTTTTGGAACACTCCCAACGTTCATTCAATTAGTATTAAAATCAAATTTTATGTTAGTAGAAATGAGAGGAGGATTTTAAATGAAGTCGAGATTTAATTAGATTAGCCTCAGACGCTACGAAACGTAAAGCGCATGAATGTTCTTGGTGTTAATTTTATAACACTTTTCGTGAGGCAGGCTAAAAATAATTGCATTTTAGATGATATCTTACATTTAGGATCATAAATTTAAAACTGAAGATAAAAAAATTACGTGAACGGAATATTTTTATATGCAGTTCAGTTGAGAATAATAAGAAGGAGATGTTTCTACTCCTCCCACTGCTTACTTCTATTCTCGAATGTTTTACTGCTTTCGTGACGGGGAAAAATATATGCATAACTCATTGCACATAAAAGGGTAGAATGAATGCGGTTTTTCTAAGCAAATATCAGGTATAGCTGAAAACTAAAGTGCCCTCTTGTTAACAGCACTAAATTTTCATTTTTATTGCAGTAGAATTGGAGATATTTTCTTTTTAAGGGGGACGGTGGACTGTAAAATAGCTAAAAATCAACCAAAACACTGAATTTGTTTTTTTTTACTTATATAATATTCCATATGTTGAGCTACACCGTATGCAAAAAACCGAGTTCAAATATTCTAATTTTTAAAGAAGTTACAAGAATTTAAAATATAGAAACAACGTAAATAGGAAAACAGCCCTTTAAATTTTGGAGAAAATTAAAAAAAATGTATTTAAACAGTTATTTACTGATTTTAAAATTTATATCTTTGCACAAAAGAAGTATTTATTTAAAAAAAGGGCTAGAAATGTCAGTATTGACAACTATAAATTTAACTTCGGTTGTGTAAATGCTATACGCGTAGAACAGGAGGAAACAAACTCCTTTTCCCTACTCATAGCAAAAAAAAGTGTGATCAACGTTGCTTGAACCAAAAAGAGAAGTTTAGCTACTTGAAAAGAAAAACAGAAATAGTAAAAAATATTGTAAAGCATTGAAAGATAATGTAAGTGTAACAAATGTAGGTAGAACGTATAGGCGGGTGAATTTTAAAAGTTTCATTGGATATAATGCATAAATTGCAACTTCGAATCACATACCAATTTTGCGATACGTTTATTTTTGTCATATTTAATATTATGAGATTAAAAATAATTAAATGATAGGGAAATGCTATCTAGTGTTTACAAATTCATATTTAAAGTTAATTTGCTGTTTTTTCGAGACCATATATTAAAGGTAAGTTTGAAGAAAAGCTTTAAATCCGGTTTTTTCAAAACAGATTTTTTCGCAGTTCGTATGATTTGAAAATGTTCCATGCGCCACAATTTTAGTTAAAAATGAATGATATTTGGCAGATACTATCTTGTTATATGTTACAGTAGATATGTGTATGCATGTTTGGATATGAGATCATTAAGAAGTTTAAACTTGTGCTAATGTTAAACAGAAGGTCACATTTTCCCCAAAACTAGGTATAAATTCACAAAAATACCTTAATAAAAATTTCTGATCCATCATATTCAATAACGGTTACACAGAAACTTTTTTCAAGTCTTTAATTAAAATAATTAATTACTTGTTTTAAAAAATTTTAATTTAAAATAAATTGAAATTTTGAACATATATTTTATAAACTGATGTTATAATATATATATATGTATAAAATTTCTTGTTGAAAACACAAAATCTTAAAAAACTAATTTTTAAAGTCCGCCGTCCCCTTCAATTTAAATGCAATTGAACTGATTGTAAATACAAGATCTACCGAAACATTCTATACGTTTGGGAAGTGAAAGAAAATAATACATTTTTCATATCTTTATTAATATTTATTGTACAATATAATACCTGCCGTCATTGATGCAGCATATGGGGGTTTACTTGTTTGGTACAGAAACAAGAATGGCATGTATGCCATTCTTGTTTCTGTACCAACCTATGGAAAAAATAGACTTGAACCTTACAATCCGGATTTTCAAGTCGAAATGGCTGTTAGCATATTTGTTCTTAAATGGATTGAAGTAAACCTGACTGCAAAAACATATATTAATACATATATAGACTCATTACCTGTTTTGGAAGCACTAGCAGATGTTGAAAACACTAATATTTTGGTCTCATATATAAAAGATCTCCTTGTCAAAATTGAGAAAATTCATGAAGTAAAAATGAACTGGGTGAAAGCCCATATTAGTGTTATACGAAATGAGAGAGCCTACATGCTGGCCAAAGAGGCCGCTATGGGATAGGCCGCCTGGGATGCTTTCGATATTCAAAGCATCAGAATTGTTATCTGTAAAATCATGCATATCTATTATGATTGCTGGAAAGAGAAATGAAACATTTCTAGAAAAACAAAAGATTATTTATTGAAATTTGAAGTTTCTAAAAATATGAGAAAGATATGTGATTTTGATTACAATCATATAATTACTGGACGCAGGCTCTTTACAGCGTACCTCAAAAGATTTAATTTGCAAAGTAATAGTCTTTGTAGTTTTTGTAGTACTGAAGGCAATGCACGACATTTTGTAAAGACCGGGTATTATTGCGACATGCTAGGAAGAAACATGGTAATATAAAAGAATTCTACTGCCGCAAAAACTAGTTTAGATTTGCAAGGGATTTGGTGAATTTTATAAATGGAACAATACTGGGAATTTTGGTTTGATGTTTTTGACTGTATTTCTGTTTTAATCCGACTTTTAATCTTCTATTTTAATCTTTCAACTGTATTTTTGTTACATTACATTACATTTTGTGTTGGGTGCGCTGCTTTAACCATAAGGTAAATTATCGGCCAGGAGATTTGCAGCACACTCGCATATTACATTACATTACTCATCGTTACTTATGATATCTTGCTAGGGTGATGATAATTTGAAACATCGCTTTTGAAAAATATCTTGTACACTGCGCAAAAGCAAAATGGGACAGTTCTATATCTCCCTTTCTACTACGCCGATTGACGAAATTCAAATAGCATTTTTCATGACTCCAATGATACAATTGCAATGATTGCAATTTGCAATGGTTATGCAAATAAAGGCCGGGTAAGAGTTTTCGGTGTGTGTGTATGTATATATATATATGTATATATATTAACAAATATATACACATATATATTAACAAATTATCAAATGTAAGTAAGGACTATTAAGAATCTTGCGTCTAGGCGTGAATGATGTAATTAAAAATAAGTCAAATTAAAGGGAAATACTGCTATTAAGATTCTTATTTTTCAAATTAAAGTAAGAAAGTTAATAAAGTAGAAGAGCTGAAATTTTGAAGTCTAAATAAATACCAATTTTGTAATTAGTAAATTTTAATAATATTAAAAATTTTTTATATATTTTAAAGTGTTTAAGAAATATTTTTACAAGTATTAAATAGTAAAAATTAACTACGCGTGGAAAAATTTATTTACCATCAAAATGATTAATACTAGTAGACATGCATAAAATTCTGACAACAATTGTTAATGATAATTGAAGCCATATAAAGAAATTACTTAAAAATGAACAACTGAAAGGAAACCTAAATAATAGCGACTCTTCTAGATGAATTAATTTATTTCACTCTCCTTCGAATCGCCCAGATATTGTGTTTCGTCCTTGGCTATGCATGTCGTAAGTAGAAAAGAAATTAAATGTAAATATTTTTTTTATAAATGGCTGGCACTTGCCTGTAACGGCATTGGCCAGTACAAAGGAAAGAAGTGGTGACCATTTTATTGTGGAGGCACCTAACAAGCGGTCATCGCTACCTCCTATGAAGGAACAGACGATTTCACATCCATGCCTTCTCCGGCATTCGAACCCGGGCCCTTCAGTATCGCAGTCAGGCTCCCCTAACCAATATACCATCTGGGCGGCTTAAATGTAAATATTTAATTCCTCAAATTTAGCAAACTCATATGCGTATCAAGATTTCCCTTATATGACGGGCCCACCAGCGGTCGAGCGGTAAAGACGCTGAACACTGGTAGTTCGGTCCGAGGTTTGAATCTCGCGAACGGGCTGGCTGCATGGGCGTTTTCGGGGTTTTCCCCATGTGTAACGTGTATACGAGACAGTTTTCCTTAGAAAATCCTCCACGAAGGCATCCCTCCCTTTAGACAGATAGCCCTCGTGTGCTTTGCCATAATTGAATAACCTAACCTAACCTATATGACGTAAATTAGTTTTAATTATTTGTACTGAAAAATTTTATTTAAATGCCAAAATTCTTTAAGAACGAAACGTAAGTATCAAATCTATGAGATTAGTAAAACATATAAAAATATGAACATAAAACAGTATAATTAAAAATTGTAGTTCCTTTACCTAACATTAACTTTCTTAATTTAATTTTAGAAGTAAGAATTTTAATAGGAGTCTTGTCTTTTAATAATCATTCATTATATATATATATATATATATATATATTCTAAATAAAAGTAATAAAAGGTAATTAAAAAGCATGACTTTCGCTAAAGCTGCAAAGCGATAAGCGAATAATTCATAATAATTTATAAAAAGAAAACTTTCAATATAACATTCACAAGGAACAGAAATTCAATTTATAACCATTCATGATTTTAAACTGAATTTCTGTTTCTTGAGGATGGTATGTGGAAAGTTTTCCAGAATTTTCGGGTGAAATATTGTACACTGGTTATCATAAATTAAGAAAACATTACAAAAATCACGAATACTGAAAAAGTTACATGTAAAATTTTATGAACATTACCCACAATATACAACACAAAGTAAGGTATCAAATAACATAAAAAGAAATTACCAGACAATTATGTTAGTATAAAAATTAACACATGTATAAAATGAACAAATCGAAGGTGTCAGTTTGCAATCGGAAATGTACCTTCAATATGGAATATGATCGCCTCTAGAAGCACTACAGCACATACAGCGATGTGTGATGCTTTCAATTATGCGGTCTATCAGTTCCATAACTTCCATAAGTGAGAGCCATTGCTCTTACAAAGCAGCTGGAAGCGCCGCAAGGGTCTGAGGGGGCGGTATGAGAGCAGCTAGACGTCTCCCTAAAGCATTCCAAACGTGCTCGATAGGCTTCAAGTCCGGGGATCGAGCTCGCCACTCCATGCGCATAATTGTTTCCTGTTGGAGATAATCATCTACGATGCGAGACCTGTGTGGTCTTGCGTTGTCGTCCTGTAACCGGAAAGTATCACCTATGGCCCGGCATATGGGCGACATAAGCATCAAGGATGTCATCTCTATACACTTGAGCATTCACGGTTCCCCTTGGAAAGACATGGAGGTCTGTGCGTCGACCCAAAGAGATGCCACTTCAAACACAGACACTGCCTCTTCCGTACGCATCTTTTTCACGGGTGTTTGAGGGATGATAACGAGTTCTAGGTTCTCTCCATATTAAATAACGCCTACTATCGCTTTCTAGACGAAACCTGGACTCATCTGTAAAGAGAATAGCCCTCCATTGATCAGGCGTCCAGTGGGCCTGTTGTCATGCCCACTGCAAACAGTCCGTCCTATGGCGTGACGTGAGCGGTACGCAAATGGCTGGTCGCCTTTCATACAGATCACCTTCGTGAAGCCGATATTTGATCAACGCACATTTGACGTTTTCAAAATCCTAATGTCTCTACAAGTGTCGCCCGAACTAAAAGGTGGTGGATGTTAATTCTCCACCTTTTAATTGGCCCCTAAGCCCCAATCGCCCTTTAAAAGGGGAGTATAAAAGGTATTTTTCCCGCCTTCGTGATGTGGTGGTCAGCATGCTTGATGCGTAACCGAGAGGTCCGTGGTTCGGTTCCCAGCGAAGGCGTTGCTCATTTTTCATCTCTTCTGCTTCAAAGAAATCCTAATGTCGCTATGACGCGAGATACATAGGTGCATACGTCGACGTATATGCGTAGATACATCATAGAGACATGAGATTATTTCGAAGCAGGAGATCTGAAAAATGAGCAATGCCCTCGCTGAGACTCGAACCACGGGCGTCTCGAATATGCTTCGAGCGTGCTGGCCACTACACCATGAATGCTTGCGGAGAAGGCGGTGGAAATACCTTATAACATATATACGTCAGATTTCCCTTTTGAATGTATTTTAAATACATTTTACAGCCCGTTTTGGAAAACAGAGTTTTATTCTGTTAGTGCATACAGACATTACACAAAATGTAATCAAAATGGATTCAGAAACGGTCAAAATGGATATTTCCCGTGAAATATGACACCGGAAATTTTTCGCGATTGTAATACTTCCTCGACTTCGCTCAAGGAAATAATAAATAAATCAGAACTATCCCAATAAGTAAATATATAAATCGAAATAAATATGTATATAACTAATAGAATAAGAATAAATAAAAAATAAAATAAAAGTCTAGATTCGACGAGATGCTGCTCTAATCTTGCCTTATATAAATCAAGTATAGGAAATGAATAAATAATACAAGCAAACAGTCATTATTTGAACAATATTTCAAAATAAATCCTTTTTAAAGCTCTAATTTCTAAATCTGGAAGGCGGAGATACAAATTGGGATACAAATGAATAAGTGCGAGACAAAATCTGATTACGGGCTTTTATCTATATCTAGTGGCACGCAGTCGAACAAGCGTAACGTATCTCAAATTAAACGAAATTAATTTGATGTCCCGCATGCACTCTTCGGATTTGATTATTAATGCGATTATTTACGAAGCGAAAGAGGCATATCTGGATTCAGTTTTGTTTAAGCTTATGCATTTTGTTGTTTAGTTTATAGTTATAGGAAATTTTAACTAATTACCAGTTTCCCTGCTAACGTTCCCAGATGGGAATACTTCTGGAAAGTTATTTTATGGAATTATTTTCAAAATTTCGATAAAAGCTCTGTTGTTTATTGGTTACTTGCTAGATTAGTGTTCTACTGCCGAAGCCCCTTACAGATCCGTTAAAGATGTTTCTAAGCGTGTAAGGTTTTAGTTTAAACTAACAAAGTTTTATGTTAATTTTCTCTTTCCTGTAAGTTCTTATTTCAACTTCCCGTTAGAATGAGAGCGCGTTTCAGCTTTATGCTAATTTGAAGTGGAGCCAAGTTTTTGTATTTAAAAGGTTAGCAAGGAACTTCTCAGTGTGAGAGAGCTTTTAGTCTCAGATCACTGCGGCTCTGTTCGACGTTCGCCTGACTAGCTAGTATTTAAATTCTAAGCCTTAGCGCTGTTACGCTATTACTCATTGAAGAAATCTAAGTGCGTTAGTATTAGTCAAATCTTGCTACGCACCATTGATAGTTTAGCATAGAGGCCAACCTCGTGTTTGAGCAGCGACTTGTTAATTTTCTACTTAACTTTATTTTAAATTATTTGATTGTTCAGTTTAGACCCAAGTGCGGTCATTATTTTCTGTTATCCCTTCCGAGTTGGGAAGTGGCTGTAAATAGTAGTTTAATAAAAGGAAAATTTTAAACCCTTCTTACGTGCAGTTATTCTACCACTTAACTGCAGTTATTCTACCACAGAACATAGCTGCATTCAGCTCCCTGTTCGAGATCAGGACTTTGAACTATCACGACCATGTTCTCCAAAAGTATGCACAGAACACTCAGTCCTGACAAGTGCAATAAAAAAAGAAAGGATTCAGATTTGAACAGGGCTCGTTAAGGTTTGTATTCTCTCTCTGAGCTCTCAAGTTACTAATCTGCCCCTGGACTCATTCTTGCTAATTATTCAATCTTTTTAGCTTTATCACTAATCATCGTTTACTTCAAATTTCTGCCGCATACAATACAAGAGCAAAATCGCAAAATTTTTAAAGCATATGTATAATATAAGGGAAATTTTAAACACACACTGCTATACATAAGATACATATGCTTATGTATAGCAGTGTGTGTTTGAACATATGCTTATGTATAGCAGTTACACATAAGCATATGTATAGCAGCATGTGTACAAAATTTCTGATGCAGTTAACACTGAAAGACTGAAAGGTTAGAAAAATATAACAGTCATAAAATAAAAGCAGAAGAGATATTTCAAGCACTGATAAAAAAAAGCAGAAAACAAAACAAAATTTGAAAAAAAAAATCATAAAAATTAAAAAAAAAAAACAATTGAAAGCTCTCAGATTTTATATTTCGCCCAAAGGTTTTTTTTTTAACGTTTTGTGTGTTAACCATTTTTTTATGTATCATATTCTTCGCAATTAAACCATAAAATTAATATCAACAGCTATATCACAAAATGATTTAAAAAGAGCATATCTTTAGTATTTCTGGTACACAGTCTCCCGCGCTAAAGATAAACAATGTTTTATTCTTTACAGTGCTTCCACTGCTGACTTCGAAATTGTTCAGTTTGTTAATCAAAAATTCGTTAAGATATTACAAAATATCAAATGGATAAAAAAACCAAATACCAAATTCGGGCTTCCAGATGTCCATATTCGAGTGGAGGACTACGTTATTCAAAATTTGATGTGTCTAGGTACCGCTGTTTTTTGAAAGTGCGAGAGACATACACAGATTCATGCAAATTCCTCATTACTCAATTTCTTTAAATGTAATGCAGGGCTCTAATATTTGCTGGTAACCATTTGAATAGTGAAACGAAATTTAAATGAGTGTTAGAAGCAAAATTAAAATGAAAACAAAACACTAACATAAACACGCCCCCACATACAATCTAACATATTACGCCTATCGTCTCTCTATTTGCCGCCCATTGGTGTTAGGGGAGCCTAACAGTGATACCGATGTGTCCGGGTTGCATAATGACAAACCGCACATTCAGTTGAACAATGTTAAACGAATTACGCACATTGCGCATGCCCAGAAGAGAATTTGGCGCAATTACGACTTTGGCTTAATTTTAAAAGTAGATAAATATGGTATACGGTTCATAGTCTGTTATCTGTACGTAAACAGTTCGGGGTTTTAAAACTTGTAAGGTTGTACGTTGCTTCATTTCTTAGAGTGTAAATATGGATTGTAAACTTCCCAAATTTTCGTTTAAGAAGGATTACAAAACAGGAAACATTACATGATGTTGTTTATGATTGTACTTCAGCTGAATGTTTATTGATTGTACTTCTGAGGAATAAAAGCAATCGATTATTTACCATGCGTTCCATCCATAAATACTTTAACAACCATATATCTAGTTTAAATTACTTAATAAAGGCAAAGAAATTACTACAGATAACTGATACTAAATGTAACGTTTATGAACAAAATAAATCAAAATGAAATGAAACAGAAGCAAGTGTAATAAGCACAAACAAGTGTCCGTAGTATTGCAAACGTACAGAGTCGGCAAGCCGTACATGACGAAAAGGCTTTTGTAAGGGTTGTTTATTTTTATTCGCCAGTATTTTCTTTCCTGCCACTGCCAACGGTACACTACTGAGCACGCGCAGTAAGCGAAATTTGTTAACATTGATCAACTCAATGTGCAGTTTGCCATTACGCTTCCGGGTTCGAATCCTGAAGGCGGCATCAATGTAAAATTGTCTATCCCTTCACATCCGGTAGGGGTGGCCACCTATTGCGTGCCTCCACAATAAAATGGCATCTACTTCCGGTTTAAGTAGTGCCCAGTGACGTTATAGGCAAGTGCCCGCCATTGAAGAAAAAAGAATTCTCTACTTTGACCTTTTCTTGCCAGAATTTTCTCCGCAATAATTTTCACTGCTACACTATTGGAATTCAATGCTTTTAAAGTCCTTGTCTGCTCCTTGTATATCTCTAACGGTAGCACACTTTTCAACAAAATGATGAGTATAACCAGTCACATTGCGTAACTTGCATTTATTATTCACTTGAAGACTAAACGTGTTAAAATAATAGGGAAATCTTCCATGATCGCTTGTAATTTGATTAATGTCTATGTTTGACATAGGTTTTGTATTTCTTTTAATTTTAAAATTATATAGAAAATCTTTTTATAGAGTCTTATCCTCGTGAAAATTAATTACCATAATCCGTATGGCTTTCTTCTTGAACCTGGTGTTTCCGCTTCTAAAATATAAGGCTCTAAATCTGTTCCTTCAGGAATAACATCCGCTCTCTCATTTTTAAGTACCCGACACGCGCTTTAACCCAGTTAATCTAATTCCATGTTTCTTAAGAATGTCTATGTATAGTTCTTTGATTATTTGAAGGAAAATATTCAGCTGGTCGTGATCGCAGGTAGCTTGTAAAAATGAGAGACAATCAGAATATACAGCCATTTTTTTATCTTTCTGAGAAATCTATGGGTGTATTGAGATTAGGGTACTTCAATTATTTAAATCAAGGAACAGTTTTAAAATACGCCAAAAACTTGACAGCGATCATAATTTTACTTGCCCCAGAAAACCAACGAGCGATTGTAACAGTTAAAGTGTAGAAACGTTAGGTTTTGAAGCAGGAGAGACGAAAAATGTGCAATGCCCTTGCCGGGATTCGAAACTCTACCTCACGAATACGCTTTAAATATACAGGGCGTTTATAAAGTCCCGGACCCATTTTGATGTTTAATAATTCATAAAATAATAAAGATAGATTAAAAGTAATAACATAAATGGTTAGATAGACTCAAAAAGTTTAAGGACTCAGACAGTTTAAAGTCAATGAACTTCCACGTGTGCCTCCTTCGTCGCACGGAGAATATCAAGTCGATATTCAATTTCACGCCAGGTACCGGCAAGCATGTCGGCATCCAGAGAGGCTATTGCGGTTGTCATTCTGACTTTTAGGTCATCCATGGTCAACACTCTCCTTCTGTAAACGTTGTCTTTTACATATACCCAAAGGAAAAAGTCCAGCGGCGTTATATCGGGTGATCTGGGTGGCCAAGGAATTGGACCTCCTCGCCCAATCCATCTCCTGTAAAATGGTCATTCAAAGAACTACGAACGATGACACCCCAATGAGGTGGTGCACCATATTGTTGCAAAAAGTCATGTGGCTGAAGCTCTTTTAATTGAGGAAATACGACGTTTTCCGACATGTGTAAGTATACGACTGATGAGACCGTCTTTTTTGTAAAGAAGAAAGGCCTAATGACTCCGTCCTGCATTAGTCCACACCACACATTAACCTTTCGAGAATCCCTTTGAGAATCTCCATCAAAAGTAAACATAACATTACAATAGATGCCAAAAACAAAAGAGAGAAAAATGCAATTAATAAGCAGATGATATTTAGAAAAGGGCAGATATCTAGACTGGGAAATGAAATTATATGAAATTAACCACACTCGCAGATGATATTTACAAAAGTAAAGATATTCAAACCTGAAAAAGAAAATATATAAGTTATTCCATCCATAAATGCCATAAGTTTGTTTATATCTTCATTATTTTATGTGATATTAAACATCAAAATGAGTCCGGGACTTTATAAACACCCTGTACTACTGCTATACCACATTGGCATGAGGAACGGAGAGAGAAAATACCTTATATACTCACTCTTTTAAAGGGCGGCTGGAGGTTAAGGGATCCAGTCGGCAAATCCTGGTGGTGAAGAATTATCGTCCGACACCTTTTTAGTTCGGGGGCCACTGTAGAGACATGAGAGTTCTTTTTATGCTAGAGATGTAAAAAATGAGCAATGCTTTCGCTGGAACTTGAACCTGCATCTCTGGAATACGTGCCGAAAGTGTACATTACAACACGAAAGCCGTAAAATGTTCCGGTTGTCTAGAGCCAAGGTATCTGAAAGTCATATCCCAGCTGTCCTATAATTGCACAAATATCATATAATTTGAATATCGGATATTTGGAATCCGGATAGTTGAACTCCAGCTATTTCACTTCTGAGTGATTAAATTTACAGGCTATAATCCGAATTGGAAATGCTGCAATCTAAAAAGTCTAAAATCCAGATGATAATATTTTAGGCTAACTTTAATTTCGATATCTAGAATCATGAATTGGAATTCTGCGATATTGTAAGTTCCATATAATTGGAATTCTGGCTATCTAGAATCTGAATGTATTGAATTCCGAATATCTAGAAACTGGAGAGCTAAAATTCCGGATATTTTAAGTCTGGATGATAAAAAACTTACTACTATATGTGTCAGGACTGTGTGTTCGGTGCATATTCTTGGCAAACATCTTCGTGAAAGTAACTGAGTCCTGATCTTGAACAGGGAGCTGAATGCAGCTATGTTCTGTGGTAGAATACTGTGATTAAGTGGTAGAATAACTATACGTAAGAAGGATTTAAAATCCTCTTTTATTAAATCACAATTATTTACAGCCACTTCCTAACTCGGAAGGGATACAGAAAACAATGACCGCCACTTGGGTCTAATCTGAACAATCAACTAACGCACTGAACAAACAACTAACGCATTTAGAATTACTTCAATAAGTAATAGCGTAACAGCGCTACGGCTCAGAATTTAAATACTAGCTGGTCAGGCGAACGTTGAATAGAGTAACAGTGGTCTGAGACTAAAAGCTCTCTCACACTGAGCGGTTCCAGGCTCCACTTCAAATTAGCATAAAGCTGAAACGCGGGCTTCTTCTAACGGGAAGTTGCAATGAGAACTGATATAAAAAGGCAAATTAAAATAAAACTTTGTTAGTTTAACTAAAACCTTACATATGCAGTCCGAATAGTAGGAATTCCCGATTTCTAAATTCCGGATAACGGCAATTTTGGCTATCTAGAGTCACGATAATTGAAATTTAGGATTTCTGAAATCGAAATAATTGGAATTCTGGACTTCTACAATTCAAAAACTTTGCAATTCCGGTTAACTAGAATCCGAAAAATTTGAATTTCGGATATCTAGATTCTGAATAGTTGAAATTCAAAGTATATATATGCAATCTGGATCATTACAATTTTCGATGTACAAATTCCAAATAATTGAAATTTGAGTTGTTTTGTCTAAATTAAATTTCGAAATTGGATAACTGGAATTCCCGATAACTAGAATCCGAATAATTGGAATTCCGCGTTTTTTAGTATACGAATATTGAAAATACGTGTATCTAAAGTTCGTCTGATTAGTATTACGGCTACCTACTATTCGGATAATTAGAAGTAAAGCTACATAGGGTCCGGACGATTGTAACTGCCACTGTCTCAAAGCCTAGATAATTAGAATTCCAGATATCTAAATTGCGATATAATTAAAGAGCAATTATATCGATTTTTAAGTATGAAACTATTTTAATGCAAAATATGAATCCTAGCAAAACTATTTTTCAAGAGTCCTTTTATTTCTATCTTCCAGACAAAACGTCGTCTCATAGAGGCGCCGTGATACCATTGACGCTGTAGTGTTGCTAAGATCGAGAGCAGCAGACGAGGAAATGATCCCGAAAAAGGAAAAACAGAAGAAGGATGAGAATAAAATCTCCAAAAAAAAAAAAAAAAAAACTAACGTTTCAGTATAAGAAATAGAGTGCTCTGATGTACGGAATATTACTCCGAAATGTGATAAATACTTATATCTCAATCTCTTCAAAATCTGGATTGATTACATGCTAGCTGAAATGCTTTCAATATCTTTTTTATTCGCCGCAGGGACGTTTTACTACGAGTCGAGTTAGCTATTGGTTTATGTTCACATTGGGCCGAAAAAAGGTCTTTCCCCAAATCAAACTTTTGCATAAAATAAATATGGAATGTTTACCATTAACAAAAAGCTTCAATTGAATGAGATAGATTTCTCCTTCAATTAATTCTGTTCTCAGTTCGCGGCAAGGCAAAAATGCATAAAACCTCAAAAAATCTTCATTTAAAAATTGCAAAATTTAGAAAAAATAAAACACCAAATATAGTTAAAACAATACAAAAAAAATTAATTAAAATTAGAGTTTCTACGCAAAAACAAGCAACTCCGCCAGCAGGCAACAAGGCAAATTTTCGGTGCAGAAAAATGAAAATTTAATTTTGGTCCCAATCGGCAAAAAGACACTGAAGGTGCAGAATGTGAATTCACTATTCTGTTATGTGAACAAATACGGCTTCTATGGTAAACAAAAATTAAGCTTAGCCGCACTTAAACAACTTTTAAATTGTTGATAATTCTGCAAATATTGCATGCAGATTAACTAAAGACATAAAAACCTTAACTGGAAAATGAGAACAACATAATTCACTCATGTTTAATGCAAAAAATGGGCAATTTACCAACATAT
>KK114991.1:124971-184554 GCA_000611955.2 Stegodyphus mimosarum | reverse complement strand
CATCCTCGCTAAACGCTCTTGATTCCATCCTTACTAAACGCTTTTGATTCACCCATTGCTCAGGTCTTTTATCAAGGTTATTGTTAGTGAGCGGTGACTTCAGTGAACGAACGATTTTGATCCGATCGCAAATCTTCGCTAACCATGCTTGATTCACACATCGCTCAGGTTACTGTTAGTGAGCAGTGAGTCATAAAAAGTCACTGCAGTGAACGAAATTCTGATCCGATCCCTTAAGCGTGTTTTTATCCACCTCTGGTAATAATCCATTTTACATTTATTCCTATGAGGAAAATAGTTTCGGTTTACAAACATTTCGAATGACGAACGGCCTTCAAGAACGAATTCCGTTCGTTAGTTGAGGTTTAACCATAATTAGCGTAAAGATGAAAATTAAGCACCTTTCAAGAAAATGATTGCATGCTATTTCGTATTTGATCATTTCAAATAAAACAAACAAGTTAAAAATAGAAACAAAAACGGGCAATTAAAAATGATCGAGTAAAAAAATGTACATTGCCAGTTACTATAGCAAAGACAGTACTCAAATTACACGGAAGCGATCTTTTAAATGCATATTTTACTTTTCACATTGAAAGCAATTTAGATTTTAATCACGCTCCCCATTCTACTACTTTACATTGCCAGCTATTTTTAACTTCTACCTGCGTTAAGATAAAAGCACAATTTTCTTAAATCTGCTGCGATATTTAATATGCACGATTAGAGCTGAGCGACAAGATTACATGTCTATCGTAATGAGGCGGGTAATGTAAAGTATTCTGAGGTAATAATTAGGCACAAACGGGGTGGGGGAATGAATAGTACTTCCTACTTTTACTATTAACATTTTCAACTGGGTTCTATTTATAGAAACCGCTTCCCCCCGGACCCCTGCCCCTACTTAACCGTAACGTGATGAAGCTCTACAGTTTGAACACGCAAACGGTAGCAAGAGCAATTTCGACCTTCTGACACCTCGCATTCATTTCTCACGCAGATCACGCAGCACGAAGAACTTTGTTTTCCCTACCGAAAGGGTTTAATTTACGACACAGAGGAGAAGAATGGTGATAATTGCCGGAAAGTTCCGGATATTTTCGACGTCGTGGTATGTCGCTTGGGATCCGAAAGGAATTATAAATATTAAGATTAAAGATATGGCCACGTGAGTTTTGTTTATACAAATTAAAGCTTTAGCGATGCAGAAATATTTTAAGTTATTGAAAGTCATAATTTTTTGCGTATTGGATTGGAAAATTTATAATGGCCGTTTATGTTATGTTATGTTATGCTTTGCAGAAGTGAAAGGGTCACCTAATATTTACCTTAAGTAAGTAGATATTAGCCTCACACACTTGTAAAGACATTAGGTAATTTCGAAGCAGGAGACATGAACAATGAGCAATGCCCTAGCCGAGACTCGAACCACAGACTTCTCGAATACATGTTGAGTGTGCTGACCAATGACACTCCACCACGAAGGCATGCAAAGAAGGCGAGAGAAATACCTTATAAACTCCCTTTTTAAATGGCGACTGGGGAATAGGGGACTCAATGTCCAAATCCTGGTGGTGAAGAATCATCATCCACCACCTTTTTGTTCGGACGCCACTGTAGAGACACTAGGTTATTTCGAAGCAGGAGACATGAAAAATGAACAATGCCCTCGCCGGGACTCAAACCACGGACCTCTCGAATACGCGTCGAGCGTGCTTGGCCATTACAGCACAAAGGCATGCGATTAAAGCGGGAAAAATACCTCATACACTAACTAGAAAACTAACAACATTCCGGCATCATTTCTCGAGTTGTGATGGAAATTGCGACTCCAGCCAACACTACAAGTACTGCCACCACCGGTGGCATCAACGGCGCTCCCAGCTTTCGGCGTTAAATTAGCGGAAGTAATTCGATTACATTACATGAGATACATTGCGATATACATAGTTGTACAGGTGCATGTTTCAAGATCTTGTCTATTGTAGTGGATACAGGAATCATGTTTCAGGACATTATATATTGCAGTAGAAACAGGCATGGTGCTCCCGCGTTACAAATCATTTTTGAAACCATGATGTGTTCACATCAGTGTTACTATCAGAATACTTTAGAACTAAAAAATTGTTTACAAAGCTTACATTTAAGTACTGTTGTATAGCTGTGCTGAAAGCTCAATTTTGATGATTCATTTTGTGTTTAACGTATGTTTTTGTGATAATTGATTTTTCAGAAATTATATTATATCTAGCAGTACATTGTTATTCGCATGTAAAGACCGATTATGACATTATAAATTTTGGTGGCTAGAAGTAGCTTATTTCTAGTTTATATATCATGTTTACATTTATGACTTGTTTACATCATTATTTACAATCAGCAATCAAAATTAGAAAACAATATAAAACGATATTAAAAAGGACACAAAAAATAAGCTTAAAAACAGAAGAAAAAATAGCTTCGTCTGCATACTTATGCGTACTACGTACTTTTAGATATATCTACATACATATGTTGATAAATTGTCTACTTATTTTTATCAGTTCGTGGTATGCAATTTCGTGTCTTGGCCGTTTATGTTGTGTTTAAACTCACGCGGTAAAAATAAAATGCACTGTCATCATGTTTTGTGTTATTCGAAAGAGAATCTTTCCCTCTGCAAGAATGCGTATGTGATTTTTTTGTCTGAGGGAGTCGTGCGTAAGAACTGTCAAATACCTTGGCCTGACAATAGACCACAAATTCCCCTGGATCCCGCATCTGCAGGAAAAGACGATCCAAACATCAAAAATTGCCAAAACGCTAAAATCGATGAGAGGGTATCAATGGGACATAAATAACCATATCATGAAAATTCTTCTAAAGACTGTTATCAATAAGATAATAAACTATGCAGCACCGATATGGGCACTCCCAATGATTGTAAGAAAAGCCAAAATGCTAAACTCTATACAAAGACCATTTTTAATAAATATCACAAGGGCCTTCCGTAGAACCTCAACGAACGCACTTCAAGTACTTGTACTTCAAGTACGCCCATTATCTATAGAAGCTGAAATAGACGCCATTGCAGCAACAGTCCTACAGCTTAAAAAACCCGCTGAATTCAACGGGACAGTACTCCAGCCCGATGAATATGAAACCAAGCCACGTAAATTCCATACCCATCCTGCAATAACACTAGATCATTTGAAATGCAACCTAACTCAAGCATCTCCCAACACCACTCTCATTGCCTTCACAGACGAATCCAAAACAGACAACAAAGTTGGATGCAGCGTGATCATTCGGACTGGAGCAGAAACCATAACTGAATGGCAAGGGCATCTACGACCGAACAATAGCGTATTCCAAGCTGAACTGGCAGCAATAATACACAGCATAAGCTATCTCCAAGCACATACAAAGGTAATTCATATTATTACAGACAGCCAATCGTTAATATATGCAATAAAATCTCTAACTACCAGCTCTCCAATAGCACATGAAATTCAAAATATCATCTTATCTAGCAATAGTACTTTTATCCTCACATGGACAAGGGGTCACAGCAACTGCAAGGGCGGTGAAATGGCAGACACCCTTGCAAAGGAAGCTGCGATAGAACAACGAAGCGACCTTATCCACGCCCCATGGCCCCAATCAACAATCAAACTAAAGCTGAAAAAACTTGCCAACGAGGCTTTGCAAATGGAATGGACGAATGGACATACTGAACGTCAGACATACAGTCTGCTACCCAAGTTGATGAAGAACGCATAATCTGCAATTGTTTCCTCACATAATTTATCTGCGGTCATAGCCTATTCCCCACATACTTCTACGGAAGAAATCTCTTTTCAAAAAATGTGTGTGTGTGTATGTGGGGAGATGGGCGCCCCACACCACTACATCCAACAATGTCCCCTGATGACAACTTACCATGTGCGCCATTCCACGAACTTCGGAATTCCTAATAGAATTCCTAAGATTTCTAATCAAGCGGAGAAATGAGTATGACAACTTTCGAAAGCTAATAAACATACTACAACAATATGGACTCGAGCTGTGCTCACCAGAATGAGATCAGGAATGTAATCAGGTCCCCTGTGGAAGGGGCGATACGCTAGATAGGTAGTGCGTGGGGGCTATACCATTTTTGTCAATGGCAATAATGCAGAAAACCAAATCTTACTACGTTCGACCTTGTTGTTACGTGCTTGGTAGTATTCGCCGGTGATCTTTAATTAAGTCCAACTCTGTTAATTATTTCTGTGCACCTTCGGCTGGTTTTATTTAGTTAACATTAGATTAGTTCCTTATTTTCTACCTCAAGCTAAAACCCAAATGGAGTCTTATTGTAAGCACGAGAGGGGGCCAGCTTTAAAATATCTTGAGTATAATAAAAGGGTAATTTAACCCTGGTTTGGACGTGTTATTGAATAATTAGAATTAAGCAATTATTATCTGCACAGTTCTTTAGGATTCTAGCTGCCAAGGGCTTCAAATTTAGTTAGAACATTTCATTACAACTAATTTAAGAACTTAGGACTTTCACGATAAATGGTTATTATTACGGATGTACAGGCGGTTTTTATTATTTACTTTTATTATTTTTATATACTTTAAATCATTTCTATTTTCTCTTATTCCCGGCTGCACCAGCGGCCGAGTGAAGATCCCTGAATTCTGAGAGTTCGACCTAGGACCTAGGTATTCATGTCTCCAAGCAAATGCACTGGCTACACGGTTGAATTTCGTGGTTTTTCCCCCATACAATGCGAATATCTTCCCGTTACCCTGTAAGGTTTTATTTAAACTAACAAAATTTTATTTTAATTTATACTTTTGTATTTCTTCTCATTTCGACTTCCCGTTAGAAGAAGCGCCCGTTTTAGTTTCATGCTAATTTGAAGTGGAGCCAAGTTATATTTAAGCGAGAGGTAGGAACCTCTCAGGGTGAGAGAGCTTTTAGTCTCAGACCACGGTCACTCTATTCGACGTTCGCCTGACTAGCTAGTATTTGAATTCTAAGCCGTAGCGCTTTTACGTGAATGCTTTATGAACTAATTCCAAGTGCGTCAGTATTAGTTAAATCTTGATACGCACCATTTAGTTTAGAGGCCAACCTCGCGTTATAGCTCTGCGAGCAACGACTAATTTAATTTTTATTTAGCTTTAGTTTAAATATTATTTGATTGCTCATTTTAGACCTAAGCGCGGTCTCTATTATCTGTATCCCTCCCGAGTTGGAAGTGGTTGTACATAATTGTGATTTAATAAAAGAGGATTTTAAATCCCTTTCAAGTGCAGTTCTTCTACCACTGAATCACAATATTCTACCACAGAACATAGCTGCATTCAGCTCCCTGTTCCAGATTGGAATTTAAGGAGTTCACAAAGATGTTTGACAAGAATATGCACTGAACACTCAGTCCTGACAACCCTAGGAAAGTCTCCCATGAAGACAACTTCCCTTTAGGTATATAGGTTATGTGTACTTTGCAATACTTTAATAAATCTAACGTAATCCACTTTTAATTTAATTTCTGCAGCAAGACGACATCGTGGCAAAAACTTTTATTGCCATTTTTCGGGTCATAAACCCTCCCTACCATTCACTTCTTTTTCAGAGTGGCGTCTTGCTTCGAAAAGCAAAGAATAAAAGAATTGTGCTAAAAATGTTTTCCCTTTCTTTTGGCGTAGAGGATAAATACAGGTAAATTCTGATTTTTTCATACCGTCTTCCCTCAAGTGAATGAAATATTTATTCTTTCCTCTTGCCTTTGATCATAAATTTCAATGAATGCTTCTGGATGGTACTCATTCGCAGCAGTGTAGCTGATGCATCACGTCCAATCCGCCCCCCCTGCGCAGACTGGGGGCAGTTTGAAAACCAGTTGCGCAAAAGGGAACTCTAATCCCACAGGAAAAGACACGGGGATATAGTATGGAAATTTTCGTATTATCAGGCATTATTTTGCCTCTCCCTTTTTCGCAGCGAACACATGGCAATACAATGAATATTTTATGCATACACACGACTTGCAGTTAAGGAGATGGGTGGGTTCAGGTTTTTGCCCTGCTCTTCACTTCGGAGTAAGGATTACTTCAGCATTTTTTTGTTTGTTCGTTCGTTCGGTAATGATAACATGTAAGCGGAGTAAAAATTAGATTTTCTACTTCGATGTTTCTCTATCTAAACTAGTTCTAAGTATTATTGGATTGATTTCGATACGGCTTTCTTTGAATACATACACGTTCAAATAGGGTACAAGGATAACAAAAAAAGATTCATAATAAAAAAGGTAAATATGCATATTTCAGTAACAATTTTTTTGACATGCATTGTAAATATTTAGCCCTGTTCATCTCAAAATAGGATTTTGCATGGAAGTCCGTAATGCACCACTTCCGGTTGTCTAATTTTGTTAAAAATCTAATTCACACTTTACAGAAATGTGAAACCTTAAACACGTAAAATAGAAATTTTCGAAAAGTCTCATTTAAGCATTACCGTAAACAAGAAAAAAAACATCGTCACACACAGATAGGTAGACAGACAACCTGCAAAAATAAAAAAACGTGTTTCGGGGATTGACACTAATTCCTGCTTATTCACTGAAAACTCCCTATCGAGATTTCGTACCGAAAATATTGCCTTTCTTATCGATGTACACAGGTTCGTAACGGCAAAAAGGAAAGCAAAAAGTTCGGGTTCAAAGAACGAAATTTCAAACGAAAGTATTGATTTTGACAGTTCTTGAATGCATTAGAACGATCTTTTGGAGTGATATCTGTCAGCACACACGCAATAAATGATTCCTTGTTTTTCAAAACGAACCGTAAAATGGATTTAAAATGGATTCAGAAGAGATTTGTTTTTCGCGATATCCGTACGTACGTATTTATCTCGCATAACTCAAACACAAGTGGCCGTAAAACTATAAAATTTTATATATCCGATGGCTGTAACAAGTAGCTGTGCACCTCCCCTTTTATGCCATAATCGGCCGCACTACTGCCACTCTCTTAACCGGCTCGGTGAACTCACTGTTTTTATTCTTATATGTAAGTAAATTGCTCATTTTTTTGCTTTAAAAGTGATTCAATTACGTTGTTTTTATGTTCGGTTAAGGTTTTTATGCCTTTAGTTAATCTGCATGCAATGGTTGTAAAATTATCAACTATTTAAAAGCCTAATGGAGCGGACATTTGTTTATAAATGAAACAGTAGAATAGTGAACTTAGCCAGTTGGTGCACAGAGTTC
This sequence comes from Stegodyphus mimosarum, assembly GCA_000611955.2. NCBI lineage: Eukaryota > Metazoa > Arthropoda > Arachnida > Araneae > Eresidae > Stegodyphus > Stegodyphus mimosarum. The sequence continues at coordinate 177,304 of KK114991.1, read as the reverse complement.
GATGTCTTTTTGCCCAGTTTTAGCAAAAGTTGAATTTCTATTCTATGTACCGAAAATTCTGTCTTCCTGTCGGCTGCCTGAATAGCTTGGTTTGGCGCAGAAACTCTAATTTTTATTATGAAAACTGTTTTTTAACTGTTTTTGACTGTATTGTGTGTTTCAGAGTTTTATGTATTTTACAGTGAAGATGGAGCTTTTATGTATTTTTTCCTGGCCGCGAAGTGAGAACTGAATTGTTTGAATTAGAAATACATTTTTAAGGAAATTTGAGGAAATAAATTTAAATGAAGTGCATCAAAAATGCGTATAACTTAATATGCCGTAGAAAGAAGTCATGTCCCTTTGTGATCTTCAAGTAAAGTACCGCTTTCGATTGCCAATTTTGCGAAAATCTAATCGACTGCTAATACGAACGTGGAAATCTTAAATTCGGGAAATGGAAATTTGGATAACAGTTGCCAAGGACGAAAGAATAATCACATACATGCATACAGACAGACAGACATTACTTTAAAACCAATCTAAGCAAAGCAACAACCTTGTTTTTGGCGTAGATTTCGGCGATATTGTATTTCTAGGGCACAAAGCTACATGCTCTCCTTCATCAGAAGGAAAATAATCTGCAACAAAGGGAAAGACACTATTGTATTTATACGCTAAAGTAGTAAAGCAAAGGAAAAGGTAGCGCCAACCATCGTAAGAAATAGTAAGGAAAATTGAAGAATAAAGTAGATAGAGTTTTAAAAGTATTAGTACTCTATTTCTAGGCAAAAAGGTACACGCTGTCCTTCACCAGAACCAAAGTAATCTGCAACAAAGGGAAAGACACTATTGTATTTATACGCTAAAGTATTAAAGCAAAGGGAAAGGTAGCGCCATCCGTCGGAAGAAATAGTAAGGAAAATTGAAGAATAAAGTAGATAGAGTTTTGAAAGCATTAGGACTCTATTTCTAGGGCAAAGAGGTGCATACACTTCTTCACCAGAACCAAAGTAATCTGCAACAAAGGGAAAGACACTATTGTATTTATACGCTAAAGTAGTAAAGCGAAGGAAAAGGTAGCGCCATCTGCCGGAAGAAAGAATAAGGAAAATTGAAAAATGAGGTGGATAGAATTTTAAAAGTGTTAGAAAGGACAAATTAAATTTTCCGTATTATTTCTACCGACAGATGGCTCTACCTGCTTCTTCGCTTTACTCCTTTTGGGTATATATACAACCGTGGCTTTTGTTTCGCTACAGATTTCTTTGTTACTAATGAGGAGACAGCTTATGTGCCTTCGAAATCGATACAGTCTTGACTGAAATCTGCGCCAAACACAAGCTTTGCTAATTTTATGTTTTACTTTAGCGTGTTTCTGTTCTATTTAAGTAAACGTATGTCGCGGCAACCCTAATTCGTTTTATTCACTGAAAACTCATGATCGAGTTTTTAGCTGAAAATATTACTTCCCCTATGTATGCATATGAGTCAGAAGGAGGCAATGATGGAAATTTTTAAATATAAAATAAAAATGGTAACCATATTGTTAAACAGCTAAAATACACGAAATTGCAATTTAAAATTATTTATCTGGATGTTGGGACAAAGTTGATTGGGCACAAATGAAAAGCGAAGAGAAAGGCATTTTATTCTTTAGATGAATATGCCACTCCTAAAAAAACATCACGTAAATGTCTTTCTGAGTAAACTTCATTTATCTTTTTCGAGGGGAGCGGGAATCTCTCAGTACCATTTGGCTTTGCTTAGGACTCACTGGGCTTCAAAATTCTTCCAATCTGATCTGTTGTCATGGAAGATCCGATAAGAGAACTCAAATAATGAATAATAATGAATGTAATGTTTGTGTTTGTTATTATAACGCTAGATTTCTCAGGAATAAATTCAGTCTTAAAATGACCTAAATCATTACCCATACCTATTTGCATATATAGTATGCAAATGCCTAAATCCTTTAGGGACAAATTTTAATGCGAAGTGGGAAATCCTGGAGCAAAACGTTTTCGCTCATGAATATGTACCTGCATATTTCATCCATTGGTGCTACAAAAGGTTGCGATTTAAGATAACTTACTATTTGTCACCATTTCGCAACGTATAATTCAGAACATTCAGTAAAAGTTTAAGACATATGAAATGCATCTAACATAAAGAACTGCCAAAAGAATAATGAAACTGGCCTTTGAATAATATCGCTATGATGTGCCGAAAGTCATTGACGTGCTGTGAATTATTTCTCCTTCCTTACAGAATGCCTTTGTGGTGTAACTGGAAGACCATACGTCGCATATTCGAGAGATCCAGGTTAGAGCCGCGATGAGCGCACTGTTTATTTTTCATGTCTCCAGCATCCTAATGACTAATCGTGTATAAAGACATTACGTTATGTCGAAGCAGAAGAGATGAAAGATGAGCAATGCCCTCACCAGGACTCGAACCTAGTACCTTCGAATATGCGCCAAGTCTGCTGGCCATTACACACGAAGGCATGCTAAGAAGACGGGAAAAATACTTTATATACTCCCCCTTTTAAAGGGCGAATCATCATCAAAGACACCTTTTAGTTCGAGCGCCACTTTAGAGACATAGGTTATTTCAATGTCCGGAACCTGATAAATGAGGAATAATCTCGCCAGGAATAAAACATCGGACCTCTCGAATACGCGCCGAGTGTGCTGGCCATTACACCACGAAGGCAGAGGAGAAACACCTTATAAGTGTACCAATAAAAAGGATGCCTTAAAAGCTTTTCCGATCCATAAATATGCTGGCACTTTTATTCAAGTCGCTACCTATTTTCCGTTAAAGAAGATTTCAAAAACGTGTTCTGGCACAAAACGTGCCGGCACCATCGTGCAAATCAATTTTTACAAACGTAAACTCACTAAAAGTGCGGGCATTGCTGCAGAAAAATAAAATTTGCTTTCTTAGAACTATCGTTTGCATTGGGGCATCACAGAATAAAAATTCGAAAACCTAACGTTTATTAGTTTCGTTTTATGCAATTTAGGAAACTGATCTTTATAACGTTTCGGGAATCTGTATGCTAGGGCAACTTTATTTAGGTTTCTGCCCTTTTGGAACAGTGGCGGAAACTTCACACTTTCCGTCTTTCATTTAGTATCATTATCTCTAACTAGTATCTATATATTGTTACGGATTTCATATATACTTGGCTATTTATTTAGAAGTGTAATTAAAGTTGGTTTATTTCCCCCTGCAACGCAGACGATTTTTGAAGAGAAAGCTACGTCGGAAAAATAAAAATAAAAGAGCGCGTGGATTTAATGTTCAATAAATAAATATCTCGTAATTACGGTTGCCATCCAGAAAAATCGAGATTGTTCTAGTGATAATTAAAAAGCTTATAAAAGCCGAATTGAAACACCTCATCTTAGTTGTTGTTGTAGTTGTATCTGTAGAAAGCGAACTGCTGTTTGTTTACTTTATGCTGTAGCGATTTTGCTGTGAGATAGAATTATTTTATCTGTTTTGAATTGAGTTTTGCTAAACGTTTGAGATATTGTGCGAACATCTCTGAAGAAATACTTCAGCATTTTGATTTATTTCTTGTGGAAAGAATAAATTTTTGTTAACTTTTAACGACTTGTGCATTCAATCCATAACGAACCCGTACGCACGCAACGATATATAGAAAAGAAAGTCTGTTTGTTTGTCCTCTACTAACGGAATCACTACTATAGCTATCGTCACCAAATTTTCTACAATTATTTTCTAGGTCCTGGAAAAGGTCGACGTCCACTTTTTTCAAAAAAAAATAGCTAAAATCAGAGATATGAATTAAAAACTCGGAAAAACGATAACTTTCTCCCTCATTTTTTCCGAGTGGCAACAGTCTCGTAAGCTGGAGAGGAAAATCTGATTTATTTCGAGAAGCGTTGCCACTGCTCGCTTTCAAATCCTAGAGTTTGTTAATAAAATATTCGGAAGCTTTTCGATTAAATAAAAGTAATAAAGAAGTTTTTAAGTTTTACTATGAAATAAAAATAGCATTGCGAAACACGAAATACATTATTCCCGATTCCAAAAAACGATCAGTTGAGATATTAATTAAAAACTCTGAAAACACTAATTTTCGCACTCACTTTCTTAGTGGCAACAGTCTCGCACGTTGAAGATAAAAATGCTTCATTTCGAAAAGTATTGCTAATGCTCGCTTTCAAATCGTAGAGTTTGTAAATCAAAAATTTGTAAGTTTTACAAACTCTGTACTATCTAAAGAAGAATACCCGTTTGTGTGTGTGTTTGTTTGGTCGCGTTATTGATTTCTGATCAATTATGATCAATTTTTTGCCACATTTAATTGACTAAAATTGAGTATTGGTGAAATATTGGATGGAACTTGAGCTTTTACGACCATTTTTTTAGAATGACGAAAATCATTAAAAACTGCATGCTATCGTTGCTAATATAATGAGAGATAATTAGTCTTATTTTATCGAAATTTTGTATGTGCGATCCATATCGCATCAGACTGAAAAATGTATGACTACGAATCGTAATGTTTGCATTGTTATTAGAGAAGGACTACGACGGTTTCGTTCTCTCTGTTGCTAGATGTATTACTCTCAATCTAATTAACTGACATCGGATACTTCCGCTAGTTACAGAATAAAGCATCCCAACATAAATTCACTAACGCAAAAAGATTTGCTTCGGCGATTCCTGCCTTCTATCAAAGATTGTACAAGAAGTTTCGAAGGGTCCACGTTTGTGTATATATGTGTTTACTAACGGTGATATTCTTACTGCACAATTTGGGATGTGCTAACGTTCGAAAACTACCCGTTATTGCATTAGGAGGGAACAATCAGAGGAAGTTAATCAAGTAAATATCGGTTTCCTTTTGTTTCTAGTTTTAACTGGACACAGAATCCGATTCCGGGAACAATTACCTAATTTTTCTTTGCTTTTATACGGGGACTAATCCTGGAAACTAAAGTATTGGTAAATGTTTCTATTTTATTAGTCCGAAAACAACGTCAATTTCAAATGGGACATTAGTCTCGAAAGGGCATTTTGAAATGGATCATTATAAACAGCTGCATCACTTTTCAATTGTTGCCACCAAATATTATCGTCCTGTATTATATTTAAAAAAATTAAATAATGCAGAATCTGCATGAATGTATGCTTATTTATCGCATTCTGAAAAAGCAACGGTCCTAGATCCATCCATTTTTGAATAACGTGGTCTTCTAACCGATCATAAGCACTTGCGAGCCCAAATTTTGAATTTCGAATTTGTCTTATTGTGTATTAATTATTTGTAAAATCTTAACGAATTTTTGATTAACAACTGAACGATTTCAAAGCCAGATGTGGAAACACTGGACGGAATAAAAATATTTTTAACTCGAACGAGCGAGAGTGTCCATCCGAAATGCGAAAGATATGTTGTTTTTAAATATTTTGTGATTTTGCTATTGAATAGAGTTTTATGAGACATAAGCGCCAAGAATGTGATATTTAATAAATAAAGTAAATACACAGAACGTTAGTAAGAAAAAGGGAAAAAGAAGTTTTGTAAAGCCATTGTAGTAAGAAAACTGAACATTGGTATGATCAACTGCGAAAAGACTGAAAAAATCTAGAAAAATGTATGCCTACATTTAACACTGCATCGGGAATTCTAAACGAATACTGCGATGTTGCATATAATATATTTATAATTTTGCTGCTCAATATGGCCGTCAGTGAGAATAAAATTATTATTAATAACGCTAAAGAGACAAAACAAATGTGTTAATAAGGAGTGAGCACAACAAGCACACTGTTAGACTGCGAGCTCAGTGAGAGCGTAAAAGGCCTTAACAAACAGTTTTCGGCGACCGTTAAAAAACTGAAATCTTTTATTTTTTTCTCCTTACAATGAGCTGTAATTTTATGTCAGACAGCTCAACATCAACAAAGATTTACCAATTTTTAGATAAAAGAAAAGTCCTTAGATTTATTTTAGAACAAGCATCATGCAAAATTAGTATCGCCCTAACCGCGATTCGGATCATCTGACTGTTCGCTGAATGTGTTTCCAGTTATATAACGAAGACATGCTGTAAGGAAGGATAATTATTGCATTTTCTTCCCCACTCAAAGGACGATTTGGCTAGTAGGGCACCCAGTCGTCAAAATCGCCAAAATAAGTAACTGGAAATGCTTATAGGTTCAAATGGCTGACATGGTGGACCCTAGAGTGGGCACAGTCAGTGATCAAAAGTCTTCTAGAGATATAAAAAGTAAATACAAAAGGACGGACGGGGCTTATTGGATTAAGGCAAGTTAATCTACAGTTATCTATATAGCTTAGGGAAGGGATGCTTTGCGGAAGTTGTGAAGACATTAGGTTATTTCGAAGCAGGAGACATGAAAAATAAGCAACGCCTTCGCCGGAAGTCGGACCACGGACCCCTGGAATACGCCCCCAGCGTTCTGATCCCTACACCACGAAGGCGGGAGAAATACCTTATAAAGTCTTTTAAGGAAACTTAGCTCCTATTTCCATAACACATGGAGGAATACCGCGAAACATTCCATGCAGCCAGCTTATTTGCCGGGATTTAAATCCAGGCCGAACTAGCAGTGCTCAAGATTCTTAACCACTAAGCCACGGGTGAGATTAGAATGCTACGGAAGTAGATATCATAAACGAGGAACTGTTAACTTCAGAAGGGCAAGCAATAAGACATTTGTTTACGTTAGATCAGGTTGAATACCTGTTACAGCAATCTTGGTCTTAATTGTTAACTTTTAGCTTTTGTAATTGCCAACTTTATTTTTTGTCGATCGCTAGCAATGAAACAAAGAAATATTCAGTGCGTTATCATTCTGGTTTTAACATAAGGCAAGAGTATTAATCTCGAAGTCAAACAACAAAATTCAGCGTTATATTTGAAAATTTTTACAGGACTAGTTTCGACGGTTTTACCGAACCATCATCCTCAGCTATCAAAGCGCAAATGAAAGAGATAAGATACAGTGATTATATAAGAAAAGAATGGCTGGTCAGGAGTTAAGCTACTGGCGCCATCTATTAATGAAACGAGAAATGAAACATAATTTCCTTAAAGGCTGAAGGCAAAGATGGATTGGAATTAGGATCGTTAATTAGAGATTTTTTTAATGTGAAACGCCTCTAGGAAATCCAGTTTACAAATGGAAGATGTTTACTGATTAATTTTGGCTTCCGAAAAATTGAAGAAGTGCTTTTCGGACCAACAATGTTGGGCAACAGAGGACTTCTGTATTTCCTTTTTTCTATCATATGCCTCATGTTCCTAAACGCGAAATTTTAAGGCTCCCTTAGTTTCGCCAATGTAAATTAAAAGAGAGTGGCAAGGAATGCTATAAATACCCTAGGAATTCATATCCGTAATGGGGCTCTTGAGTATGTAACTCCGAATTTTATTGATAGGAGAATAAACGACCCGAAAGCTAAATTTCTGCAAAATACGTGCAAATTTAAAAGAAAGGAATGACAACAGAATTCTTATAATCTCCTAAAACAAGAGTGTGCCATTTGGTGCGTTGAGGTGAGCATTTTTTAACTGGTTGATTAATAATATTGGGTGAAAAACCCCTGTCAATAGCTACTGCTTTTAAATAGCAATTTAGTTCTTGATCAACAGCCAATTTGGAAGAGCAAACTTGAAGTGCACGGAAAACAAAGGAATAAAATGAAGCTAACTTTTGTTTAGTCGGATGACATGAAGGCAGTAGGTTTCAACTCGTTTTCAGTTTCCATTCAATAGCGTTAAACTAAGTGAAAAGTATGACAAGGCATCTTAAATAGAACGAAATATACTTACGAAGCTTTACATAACCTTCTCACTGAATTTAAATTTTAACACAAAAGGCATGACTTGTGCTACAAATAAAACACTACTTGTAGCGAAAAGTTTAAACAATAACAATTACTTAAATTTAATCGCTGATAAAAATAGTTTGAGACTACACTAAGCTATAAGCTGGCTGAATTAATTTTACCGGAGCGTGCGGTTAAAATATCAGCTGCAAGTGAATGCAGAAGACGAGCTAATTACATTTTAATAAAACTTGCAAAATCTAACTGCGCTGCGAGAATGTTAGAAGCTCTGTCTCACTCAAATTCAATGCTGTCATCTTATATACAGTTAAAGCTATTTCGAATTTTAGTGAGAAATACGGAAAGTTCAGGTAAACATCAAAAGCATAATAACAGATTAATTAACATACGGACCTTATAATATAATGAACATATAGTTATACCTCAGATTTTTCAAGCTTTAACAAGGAGGGAAGATGACAGCTTTCACAAATTAATTTATATTTTTTGAGGCTTTAAATAAACGTATGTTTACCTTAATTGACAGTTCCCCTTTCAAAAACTGTTTTTCTAAATCGTAAATTGAATTATAGTTCACCAATAAATACATTTTGAGCTTTAAAAAAAAGAAATATCCCGCGGAGAATGCGTCTAACAACTAACACATTTTGACAACTTTCCCAATACATCAAGCTGTGGGAAGAAATAACGCACGAAAGAAATTTTATTCAAACTTTAACAATGTTAAACACGAAACCAAGAATAAGAATTTTATTTACAGATGTGATAAGTAGCAGAAGTAATCTTTTGCCTTGCAGCGTTAGTACTATAGAAATAATAAATACTGTAGAAATAAGAAATGGTTAAATTAATTTGACCTTTAAAAATCCTTGTAGCTACGAATACCGGTGAATCAAATTTTCTTTTTACTGAAAAATAGTTAGCATTTTGAAGAATAAGAAACAAAATGTTTAAAATAATAAAAATAACATTTTTCATTAAGATGTTTTTTTCTGAAAATGAATGTCTCTTAATAATAAAAATGTTTAAAAAATATTCATAACCTGGCAACGCGTTTCTATTAAAGATAAGGCTGTGCTTAGGCAACACAAGACAAATCGTTTGCCATTCGATTCATATCAGAAAGATATCCTTAAAAATTATCAACTTTTGAACCTATTTAGGTAAATTAGAATTTTCGATAAACATTCTGTAGTTAGTAGTTTATAGGAATAATATAATGTTTAGTTATGATTCAGGTTATTTCATTTTTCTCTATTTGATTTCAATTTTTGAGAAATTTTATCGGTTAAAAGAACAATACATATTCATTGAAATCTAAGAATTTTTTTACATTTGATACTAAGCGACAGAAGTACAAGTGAAGATAAATTTTTACTTAATATTTTGAGAATTAGGTAATTAAACATTCTATTTTCAATAAATGCAACACATCAAATTTGAATTCTTAATTGCGGCAAAACAAACAAGCAAATAAAGTTTAATAATCAATATGCGCCTAAGGGCATGATGCTTTTGTGGAGGACTTTAGGAGAAAATCTAGCTCATATCCACATTGCATATCAGGAAAACCACTAAACATCCCATGCAATTAATTCGTTCCCCGAAATTCAGGATATACGTTCGAAGACAATTGGCTTTTTCTTAGAGAACACATGGGTAAAACCCCGAAATAAACTGAGAAAACCGGGACGTTCACCTGGGTTCGAACCAGGATCAGACTGTCTTAACCGGTCGGACAATGGTGGGCTGCAACAAAAATATTGTAAGGTTTATATTTATTTCAACTAACATTATTTTAAGTTAATATTCCTTTCCTCTTTAGCCTTCATTTTCCACTAGAAGTACCCGTGCCAGAGTATGCAAATTGTAGTAGAAAGCGCAGTTTATTCAAATTTAGCGGAAGCTTGTTGAATTAAATAGTGGACGAAACCAGAGTGTGAGAGTTTTGCTTTCAAACTACGCTGGAGATATTGCTCGGTAGAATTTAGATCAGCGCGTATCGGCCTGTGTGCCTAGCTTTGCAGATGTGCTAGATTTCAACTGTTAAACCAGTAATCTTGCTGAATGTCAGCGATAATTAAAAACGCGGTTAATTAGGATCTCAGAGCCTCGTCGATAGTGTTTGATATTTGTTCATCTAGTTCTTATTTTCAGTTTTACCTTACTTTTAGTTAAACCGCCGGGTTGGTGCAGTGTTTGAACGTCAAGTAGACGTATCTGTCATTTTAAAGATCAAAAATAAAAAGGGTTCTAACCCCATCTCATGTTTCTGTGTATACTTAGACACAAACAAAGCTGTATGTAAGTAAAACGTCGGCACTCCCATACTATAACATGACGCCAAATTGCAACACCAATCCACTGTAGTGGTGGCGATGTAAACTAATCCTTCCCCTCCTCCTTTCCCCTGCAGTGACGTCATGGAGGTCGGAAGTAAGATGGCGAGGCCGCAATGAGTTTTCACACGATTGGATGTAAATATTTTGCATTTGCGTCGTAATTATATATATAAATGTATATATTTTCTGTTTGTGCAGTATTTCAGAGTCCTAAGTGTACGAAAAGAATACATTTTTAAGCAAAGTTTGTTGTTATTAACATTAAAATTATGCATTATTTCTTCTCCACTTATAGAGCTTCTACCTAAAATACTTTCTCAAATATAACATGATTTTTTTAGCTCCTGAGGCATCTTTTAAATGAAAAAAATCTAAGTCAATTTGTAATTAATGCTGAATTCGATCCATTTCAAATTAGCGCTCTTTTTATTTTAATAGTGAAATACATTAAATAGTACATAACTTTCTATGAATATTTCTGAAAGGGAATAAAAAAAAAAGATTTTTTAAAATATAATTCAAAACTTGTACCTGCGTTATTATAAAATATAGGGGGATAATTCTTTTAATTATCAGATTTTTTACCCTTAATTTCAACAATACATATCATAAAACTGTTCTTTATTACTTCCTTAAGTACGCATCGTCTCAAGGAAACGTGTAGAAATGTATTGCATCAGATTTCGACGAAATCTTACTCTTGCAATTCTTAAATCCGCAATATCGATACGCCATTAGAGAAAATAAAAAAAAAAGGTTCTGAAAAGAGCTTTTTGTAATTAAAAAGTCAAAATTAATAAGTTATAAATAACACAACCAAAGCACGTTAGAAGCTAACAAGATTTGGGTAGAATCAAACAAACAACCAAATCAAAACAACCAATGACTGAAAAGAAAAGGAGCATGCGCAGTTTTACTGATTGTGTTTCCACATCGCCACCGCTACGAGCGCTGCGGTCGTTTCGAAGCGCAATTTCTCGCACTGAAGTGTCGACGCTTTACTTACATACAGCTTTGGCCACAAACATTCCCCAGTTTCTGACAAGTTGGGCTAGCGAGATCTCACAATACAAAATATTATATTCACTACTGGTGTAAAATTAAAATAAATTACATATAGAATTCTTTGCAAGAATTAAGTCTTTAACTCATGAGTGTGATCACTCACAAGCTGAAATTATTAAAATCTTCTCTTAAAGTAGGTTATGTGGAATCATTAGGTTTGTGGGAGCAGGAAATATGAAAAATGTGCTTGTTATGGATTGTTTGTTGTGGATTCTAACTCCGCACCTTTTGATACTAATGTCTGTTACTTTAAAACAGGAGATTCAAGGATGTTTTCCGCTTTCTGACTTGAATGGACACCATGGGAACAACAACTGTAGAAAGAAGGTCGAATCGCTTTATTTGTTCTCCCACTTCATTTGTGTTTAAGATGTTACAATTTTGTGCTAAGCCACTCTTAGCAGCAGAATGGGCTCAGTTACGATGGCAACAGAAATTAATTGCAAGAAATCATCACCAGCTGATTCTCCAAGGTAAAAGATTAATCCAAAGTCCTACACTTATCATCATATAAGAAAATGTATAAGCTAATATATAAAATGAAATTCTCTGCATATTAAATATGCATTTATTTAAAATTGGGAGGATTAAAATATTAGTCTTCAAATATACAATTTTAAACAATGAACGATTAGTTTTCAAATATACAAGTTTAAACAATGCTTTATTAAAAAAAGTTAAAACTGACTTCTATTTCCAGACGTAATTAGTTTTGAGGCAGAGGTTATAATCTAAATCAGCTTTCACAGCACACAACAAGAAATCTGGAAAAGAGCGCGAATGAAGAGTTTGACCTTTAGCTCAAATAACGCGGAGAAAATAAACGGTGTGCACTGACGGAGACACAAGTTACGATCGTAAATTGGTAAACTGGAAAAAGCATTGAAATGGTTATTTTAAAGTAATAATCTACAGTCGGACGTTCTTTCATTTACATCACAAAAACAACGTTAAAAAGGGAGAAAAATTCCTTATATTCTCCCCCTTGAGAAATTATCGTCGATCATATTTTAATTCGGGCCACTACTAAATTCATTAATGCATTTGTCGAAGCAGAAAACATAAAATATGTGTAATAACCCTGGCCACGATTCGAATTACTGACTTTTGGATGCTAGTCGGATGCGGTTTCAGTTACACTATGAAAACATGAGATAAGAATAAAGAAAAATCACTTGCAAATGCACCACAATTGCTGTTTATATTTGGCCGAAAAATCCATTCCATTTCACAAATTTTCTTTTGAGCTTGGATAACCAGTACAAACTGACGCTTCGAAAGTATTATTTCGTTTGAGTAAATGTGTTCATTCAAAATTGGAACTGTTCCGGAAAACCAAGATGTCTCAAAACCACACGCAGGGGGTTCTTTTACTCCTCATGTTCGACACCAGTGTAAAAGCACATACTATCCTTTCGTAGCAGTGTTTATAATTGAGAGAACTTATATTGCGTCTATTAACTCCAGTACTGATTAACAGGTTTTTATGAAATTTGTTACAGACATAGACTGATATAGTACAAAATCATATACTATAGTTCTGTTCAGCAGTCGTATAGTTCTGTGAATTTAAAGATGATTTTCGTATACGGAAAACGAGTTAGGCATTTCCGAATCGGCAACGTTAGAATGTTCTGATGACTTAGACATAAAAAATTGAACCTAAGTATAATGCCTAAATATAATTTATTAATTTTATCAAAGAGGAGTTTTTATTAAGAAGAATCTACGATTTACGTCATTTAAAAACAAAGTTGGATGATGAATTCCATCTCAGTTTAGAATAAAAAAGTACAAGAAACTTTTACTATCAGAATTCACAAAAATCATCGTGCATAAGGCTTATCAGCTCATGATGTTAGGCCATCATTCGCTGATGAGCCTTATGCTGTGGTTGCAAGATTAAACTAAAAACATCACTAATGCGGAGTACTGCTACCACTAATAGCCATATAGTGCATAAGGCTTATCAGCGCATGATGACCTAAAGCTGCGGTTGCAAGATTAAACTAAAAACATCACTAATACGGAGTATTGCTACCACTAATAGCCATACAGCTCCCACAGCGTGACTTCACATCGGAAATGAGGCAGCTGACTGATGGCAGTCGGTCTTACACCTGCAGCAAAGCCAATTTTCCTATTTTGAAATATTCAGCTAGAGCATTCTTTCATATTCAGCTACACCAATTTTCATATTCTGAAAAACTCTGAAAGGAAGAAGACCATATCCAGTTGTTCTTTCAAGAGCGTTTCAGGCATTTTTTACAGAAATTTTATCTGGATATATAGCTGGCCAATACCCCTAGTTAACATGTTCACTTTCCAGAAAATCATTCACCTGATAAGCCTAGTGTAGACAAGTGTTGTCTTGCGTAAAATTGAATAAAGGGCCAAATGCACCCAGAACTAAGGCTCTAACATATCTTTCCTCTGACTGGTATCAGTTACAGAGCTTTTGTTGAGATCTAAGGTAATTAAGGTTTTGTGCAGGTCTGTGTATTCGTTGAACTTTGTGCCTGCCCAAACCATCCAAGCTCTGCTGCCTTAATTGTCGCTTTCTAGGATATTAGAGGACACGTCCTAATTCTCTCCAGAAAGCGTTTGTCTTGTCAAATCACTAGGATGAATCGAGACTCATTTGTGAAGAAAAAGGTCTTCCTCTGATGCTCGGTCCAACGCCAATGTTTTCTGCATCATGCTAAGCTCGCTATCCTGTACACAAAAGTGAATGAACGCAAGCATTAGGTCTTACTGAAAACAAACTTCTTTCATGCTGATTTCTGGAAAATGTAACCCGTGAAATTCAACATCCTGTTGTTACATGGAGACCATGAGGTGCTTGAATATTTTGGAGCCCTGTTAGGCTTTACTGGAATAAAAAAAATATCGATTTTCATTGTCAGTGGCGGTTCTTTCCCTTTATAGCCGCGCTATCCACTAACTGTTTCCGCAAATAGCACGTAATGTTGGGCGTTACATTCAAGAGTCCAACAATCTGCCCTTCAGATTGCTTGATTTATAGTTCCACAACAGTCCGGAATTTTAGTCCAAATCATCCGAAGCTTGGTGATTCATTCATCTGAAACTATTATTTATCCGAAGCTTGGCGATTTTTTAACTCTCTGCGTTTGAATTTCACCAAATGCTTAAAACATGCACCACGAAATTTTTCTAAGAGTGCTAACAGAAGAAGCGCGGAAAATGCCACTTGTGGTTTTAAGGACCATTTCATAAAGAATTGTACTTTTTATTTGGAAGCATAATTTGTACCTTTTGTTCTCTTCAACGTATGTTATGTACCTAATCAATTTGTGTTTATTGTATAACTGTAACCTCCGTAATTTTAACTTTGACAATAAATGTCCCACTGATCTGCTACGGCCCTGACCTGAGGTTGTGGCTGGCAGATGGTTGTGGATGGTTCCACCTCTCGGTAACTTATTCCATTAGTTGCCTCAAGGCTAACTCAGGTCGGACGTTGCTCAGTAGGTCGGTGTAGTACCTATCGAGATAATTGCAAATGCTCCTAATTTTGAACCCTAGTATAATTATTGTTATCTGATAAGCCTGGAAACGTGTTGCTACATTCTCATATTATTAAGATGTTTTCATTACTAGGTAAACTCTATCTCTATTTGACGTCCGCTGTTGTTTTTCAACAAATTTCAACAAACTCAACAAATTTGCGCCTTAATAACAGAGTGGAACTGAATCAAGAAGTAAAGAAAAAAAGGAGTCTTATCTTTTTGGCAAATATAAATCTTTAGCATGATTGGTATTTTGCTTATTTAAAGTTAAAATCCAGAAGTTCCGGTTTTTCTAATAGCATTTTAATTGCATTGATAAACTAATCAGGATATCGTACAAACACAAAATAAGTACGCTGCCGTTCTGTGCTTCTGTTTTCTGACGTGAAGCAAAATCGATTCCATAGGTGCCCGCATTATGGTATGGCAACTGTGAGCTTTATATTCAGCAAAGTAAAGATAGTTGTTTAACTTCAAAACTTGAAACGTGATTGCATGATAAGGGTTTGAGTGCCTTATCTCTTGACCGTGTAATGCACAGAGTCAAGGGTTTTCGTTTTTAACATTTTCGGAGCATAGAACAAATCGAAAAAGAATATTTTATTTGGGAAGCTTTTTCTCCTGGAATAATCGATAAACTTTTCTATTGCAGTACTTTTTTTTTAATTACCGTGTTGATGCTCTCTTTGCCATTCAGAAAATAGAGGCTTTACGTTTGCAATTCTCAGACTCCTGTCTAGGAAAGTTATGAGTGTTGGAATGTTATGAGTGTTGCGCACTTGGAGAATATGCGTTTGAGTTGTATTTCAAGAGCGGTAAACAAGAACGGTAAAGAACCATGCATAGTCAATATCAATGAGGATAACAAGATATACGGAATAATGTATTTCGTCCTTTTAAAAAAAATCTAATGTGTCGCCACATGACTTCCTTGGGCGGAATATTAAATTACACGCATTTTTTCCTGCTTTTTATTTAAACTTATTTCTTCCAATTTCATTAAGATATATTTCTCATTCAACTAATTCAGTCCTCATACCGCGACAAGGCAAAAATACATAAAAATTCAAAATATCTATATTGAAAATTGGAAGATATAAAAAAATAAAACACCAAATGCAGTTAAAACAATTAAAAAAGTTTTTTTATAATTAAAATTGCAGTTTTACGCAAAAACGAGCAATTGGGCCAGCTGGCAAGAAGGCAGATTTTTCGGTGCACGAAACTCTAAATTTACTTTTGTTCTCACTCGGCAGAAAGACACTGAAAGCGTAGAAACTGACTTAATGCTGAGTCAATATGTGGATAATTTAATAAATTAAATGATAATTCCACAACGGAATAAGCGTAATTTAATTCGCAATAATAAAGGAAGACGTTGCTTTGTTGTTGCGAAGTTTAGTTTTACTAAATTGGCAATAAATCCACTATCTGCGAAGTGGTATTTCAAATGTAAACAAATACGGCTGCTATGGTAAAAAATTAGGCTTAGACGCAATTAAACAACTTTTAAATTGTTGATAATTGTAAAACTACGGCATGCAGGTTATCTAAAGGCATACAAACCTTAACCGGAAGATAAGAACCATTTAATTCAATACTTTTTAAAGCAAAAAATGCACAATTTACAAACATAAGAATAAAGAAACTGAGCTCACTGAGTCGAGTAACAGAGTGGATATATATATATATATGTTTGGTGAGGCCGATAGCAACCGAAAAGGGAGATTCAGAGTTACACACATGTAACATGCACATATGCAAAATTTTAACGTTTTGAGGCTATTCATTTTTGAGTTACAGATGTCACTAAAATATGTCTTCTGAATCCATTTTAATATCCGTTTTGGTAAAAGGAGTTTGCATTTTATCGGTACGTACAGATGTCACGCAGAAACATGGTTCAAATGGAATTTAGAGCAGTTCGAATGGATATTTTCGTTTAAATATGGTACCCGAAATTTTTCGCAGTCACTTCCTTTACCTTGTACGAGGAAGTAAAAAAACACAAATTTTACATATAAACGTAAAATTTGAAACATTAAAATATTTTTCATTCTTTAATAAAATGTTAGGCAGATATAAGAAACAAACCTATAAGAATAAAGAAATTGACATTTAACAAACATATAAGGATAAAGAAACTGCGAAAGACATTTACAAACATATAATAATAAGGGAACTGGGCTCACCGAGCCGAGTAACAAAGCATATATATATATATATATATATATACATATTTATTTGTATACTTTTGGCAACCAAAATACCAGGTGCACATCTACATGTTATAGCACTCCTATATGCAAAATTCCAACTTTTTGAAGCTATTCGTTTTTACGTTATGCGAGATACATGTATACGTACATACGGACGCCACGAAACAATCTTGTGAATCCATTTTAAATCAGTTTTATAATCTGTTTTGAGGAGAAATGTCCTTTATTCTATCCTTACGTACACATATCGCGTACAAACATCGTTAAATTGCATTCGATAGGGGTCAAAATGGATATTTTCGTTAAAATATGATACACGAAATGTTTCGCGATTACAATACTTCCATTTTATTTCGTACAAGGAAGTAAAAAGGGAATAAATATTTTGGTTTGTAAGATAAAAAGTAATTCGTTCTTAACCTAAAATGAACGTTTCCTTTAAGAAATATCAGGAAATAAATGGTCCCTTCTAACGAAATAATCCTACTGTTATTATTATAA
Organism: Stegodyphus mimosarum; assembly: GCA_000611955.2. Lineage (NCBI taxonomy): Eukaryota > Metazoa > Arthropoda > Arachnida > Araneae > Eresidae > Stegodyphus > Stegodyphus mimosarum. The sequence continues at coordinate 159,804 of KK114991.1, read as the reverse complement.
CACTTTTTAATACTAAAATGCAGTGGGGAATTATATATTGCCCATAAATGAACCACTGCAAATTATACTGTACATAAATGTTTCTCCACTACACAGATCCAAAAGTTATTTTTCAACATGCTCTGAAGTCTCTGATCTTTCTCTGGTAATCGATTTCATACCATTCGCATCGTTAACTTATTTAATAGCGTTTTTGTTTCTCAAAATGATCATATTCGACAAGTGGTATGCAACAGCTAAGTTATGGATACGCGTGCCATCTTCAGACTTTCCAACAATTTCATTTTTCAGTTCTATTTTGATCTTAATAATTTTCTTCGTTGCTTGACTCATTTAACTAATGAATTTAGAAACAATTTACTCGAAGCAATAGAAAATCACTTAAAAATACAGAGTTATAGGAATGGTTGTTTAATGAATAGTAGCAACAGGTTTACTAATACTCATAGGTTGTCGCAGCGTTGTTTCAAAAGAGAAAAAAAATATAGTGGGTCATCCTTAACTCATACAGCTCGAGTCGTATTCGAAACATATATCATATAAGAAAAATATTTTTCGCCTTCAAACAGGACACACATGAGGACTTAGTATCTTACTTTCACATTCTTAGGACATTTCGAATGTTTCTTCTTAACTCATCTTCTCAATTTCTTAAAGTCCTATCTCAGTATATCTCCAGACGTCCTCTCTGAATCCTTTTGACACAGTACGGGGTTTTGTGAGCATTTAAAGTCTTACATATCAGTATGTCTTCCAATTTTCTCAAAAGATTTTATTATGAGTGCATAATTTAACATTAAAATATATTTTCAAGGACATCCTGACTAAGTTCCTTTGACAGCGTACGTTGAGTTCCGAGGATTTAAAGTTTTACTTATTACATCTTCTTAACTTTGAAAGCATATCTTTGCTTAATATTACACTCCAGTATGTCCCTGTGACATCTTTTCTAAGTCCACTCCTTAATGTAAGGGATGTTATGATGATTTAAAGTCTTATTTACTACGTCAGCAGTATATCCTCCTAGCTTCCCAATTCGTCATTTCGATTGCTTATTTTCTCCATTTTCGCTAAGTTTCCTCCACGTTTAAAATCTTACTACATCCGTGGAACATCTCGGAATATTCATCGTAACGTATCTTCCTTCTCAAGTACTTCATATCACATCCCCATACATCACAGGAAATCTTTGAGAAAATTCGAAAAACCTAAACCGCTAGAAGAATTGAGGAAAGAACATCCTTAGCGAAGAATCCGCTAGACGAATATGCTCAGAGAAAACCCCTGCTCTAAGAAACTCATCAGAGTGTTTAAAAATGTATGTTCTTTGAAATTTGCACTGCGAACATCCGGAGGCTTTTAAATTATAAAGTCCTCAATACAGCCGAAGATCAAAATCTCCAGAAGGTATTTGCATACCTCGTGACAAAAAGATTTAAAAAAACATCCTTGGAATGTTAAATCTGTGGACATTTGGTAATCAATATCCCTCTTATATTCTCAGGAACTACTGGCCCTTGAGTAGGACATCATGAAGACATTCTAGATTATAGGGGAATTTAGTCCTAGATCTTTCCTATGCTATGAATGACCTTTGATCTCTGTACTTTACTTTCCTTATCTTGAAGAGTAGAACTTTAAAGAACATAAACCAGAGTTACGAACTGAAGACTTTTTCCACTATGATTTGTAGATGCAGATAAAAACTTTTAAAACTAATTTACAGCTGCTGGTAGAGTCTTGAAATGAATACAGAAATCTTAAAAAAATCACCGGCTTAATTAATGGTAAATTTAACTAAATTTATTAGAGGGTTGATTAAATTATACAAAGGATGCACAGTCATTATGTTATTTAGAAGCAGGAAAGATGAAAAATGAGCAATGCCCTCGCCAGAAATCGAACCACGGACCTCTCGGTTACGCGTCGAGCGTGCTGACCACTACACCATGAAGGCATGCGAAGTAGGTGTGAGAAATACCTTATAAGGACATCGTAGTTCTTCAAGTTCTTCAAGAGTTCCTGAGGATTAGTGTTTCCCCGGCACGTCAGACGTTGCAGTTAATTTAGAAAATAATTAAAATTAAACGAAAGACTACAATGACCGCGAAGGCTGTTGATGAGTACTTACTGTCAAAGGCACTTGTCACTACTAACGTATAAATTAATAGTCATCAATCACATGCGAGTCATCGAAAACCAGATGTGAGCCCTCAAGCTACTGAAGTGAAATAATGCAGTAAATTTAGATGCATCAATATGAAATTAGCCTAAAGAACAATGAATATTTCCAAGGTCATTGGCTATCGGTGGCTATCGAAAGCTTTGGCTAGAGATGACATGCATTGTAATCACTAAGGATTTACGAGATATACATAACTAGCGGTTAATCCATAGAAAAATAATATCAGAAATTGTAGTAATTTCTGCATATTATCAACATAAAATTATCTTTAAGAATACTAGAGGTTATCAAGACTACTGCTGAACACCGGTGAGCGTCAAAGGTTTTTATCATTGCTGACATTTGTTGGTATATACCAGCTTTCAAAATTAAGATACTTTTCACATTTCATCTATTATCTCCAGAACTAATTATTAAATGAAAAATACTTAATTTTGAAGATAGGATGATGTAATACAAAAACACTCACTGTACAGTAGTCATGGAATCGTTAAGAAAAATTATGAAAAAGAATCGTTTAAATAATTTCTAAAAGCATTGTGAACAGTTCATAAGCGAATTGCTGCATTAAGACATTACGGAAAGGTAAATTAGTAAATTAGTACATTCCATTGTTATTTTGAAGGAAATTGTTTCTCAGATTTTAATGCTATCATTCGGTTAATAATATCAAGAATGTCTTCGGTAATCGTGATCACATAACACGTGGTGTACTGCAAAGAACTTCACAATCCATACGTATCCTCGTATATTGACGCCGCCTGTAGAAGTTGTTTTTCCTTTATAGTAGCTACTCTACAGTGAAAACCTATTTTGCTTAGAAGCCATTATTAAATGTGTAATTAACTGAATGTATTTACATTATTAAAAGTGTACTCAATTTATTACAGTTTTTGTAATATTTTATTCGTACAAGTATTGTAACGAAGCGTTATATCAGTAATTTTTATTCAGCAAGCTAATAAATTTATTTTCTATATCTAGAACAACGTATTTCTCATGAAGCCGCTTTGGATTTGAAGAAGCATTTTTAAAGAATCAAAAACAATAAGCGCTTACCAAAACAATCTCTGTTAATTCATTAGAAACATCATTTCTGACAATTTGTTTACCCGTACGTAAAAATCTTATACAGTACGATAAACAAATCGAATATTAAACTTATTTATATTCAAGAGACGAGAAACACGCCTAAATAAAACATAAAATTAGGCAAAGCAACAAACAACCTGCTGCAGATTTTTAAGATTATTCAATTATATTATCTCTATTATAACTTAGAAATAACTTCTACAGAGTTATATGTAGATATATTAAGGAGATATCTGTAGATATTTTGTACGGATTTGTGTAGATTTTCTACAAAAATGTGCTGACTTTATAAAGGCCTCACATATTGAATCATGTAAATGCGCTTGAAATCAACGAATAGAGCCCTATTAAAAATATCAGATTCAATCTGTGGAAAGTTGGGCATATTTCTAATGAACTGTAATACCTACGTTTGTTTAATTTAATTTTTGTAAGAGATTATATTACAGTCTTTGGGGTATTTAAAAGCATAAACAAACTGACAAATAATTTTGGGGGAAATTAAGAGTAATACATTAAAATTTAATTTTTGAACTGAATTGTTTAATATTCTCTAAATTTTGAAATGATCTATCACAATGTTTCTCAGTCTGTGTTTCTAGTCTCCCTAAATTTCTCAAAATCTCAGAGTTTGAAAACTACAGATGACATTAATTTATGAAGTTTTCTCCAAAGACTGACATTTTACGATAGGTTTTACTGGTTATCCTCTTGCGGAACCAACAAAAAGGGTAACTATGACTGTGGTGATTCTTACCAGCAAACATCCATACATTGAAAAGCCGTACAAAAATGGGCAGCTTTTTGCACATCATTAAAGTAATAACAACTTAATTTTTAGTTAACAAGATAAAGAAAAATCTAAATTTCCTTCTGTTAACTTAATTAGTTAATACCAATGCAGAAATTTAAAAAAATCTGAAAGGTTTCAGATTTCAAATTACGTCCAAAGGGGCGTTTTTTTTTAACATTTTGTGTGTTACCTTTATTTACAATATATCATGTTCTTCACGCCTTAAACCATAAAATTCAGTTCAAGAGCAATATCGCAAAATAATTTAAAATGAGCATATCTTTAGAATTTTCGATACACTGTCTCCGCGCCGGAGATAAAAATGTTGTTTTCTGTACAATGTTGCGATTGCTCGCTTTGAAATCCTTGAGTTTGTTCATCAAAAATTCGTTAAAGGTTTACAAAATACGAAATCGATAATAAATCAAATTCCAAATTTCAAATTCGGGATTCCAGATTCCCATATTCTCAGGAGGATTACATCATTGGATGGCTCGAGCTACCGTTTTTTTATCACAATGCGAGAAAAATACATACATTTATGCAGATTCTTCATTATTTAATTTCTTCAAATATAATACAGGACGGTGATATTTGGTGGCAACAATTTAAAAAGTGAAACTAACATTCAGAGTGATTCCACGCAAAACGAAAACAATAGTCCGTCAGGGACAAAGCCCCTTTGGACTAATAAATATTAATTAAATGCAATTTAAAATGTACGTATATTCTAAAAATTGCTTTATAAAGGTAAATTGGTCTATAGAGCTTTCTAATTTATAAAACTGCTCTCTGCTTGAAAATAATTTAAGAAACGGTGATCCACGACATAGAGGAAAGGGAATAAATACTTCTGGAAAAGATGTGAATTTTTCCTTACGAAAAATATTAAATCATATTTAATTTTAAAAATATTTAAATAAAGTTCATTTTAAATAACATTTAAGATTAATTAAAATTAAAAAACAGAGGTACATAGCATCATCAAGTTTACATATGCAACGATTAAAATTATTCATTTCAAGAATGAAGTTTTGTAATTTACATCATAAATTTAATATTTTAAATTATTTTATGATTTAAATTAACTTTACGCTTTGATAAGATTTATGTTTTGTATTATATAAACAGTACTGTAAAAAAACACTGCACGAAACGTTAAATAAATTCAGAAGCTGAGAAATGCTAAGCTAGAGAAAAGAAAGCAAAGTTTTCCATTAAAAATTTTCAGTGCGTAAGATAATTTTTTTTCTTTTCTCTGTGCCAGATATGCCACATATTATATTAGAAATGAAAAATTAGATTTAATTTTATTTTGAAAACTTGTATATTGCTAAAAAATATTCATCATATACAGGCGTTAGAAAATTTCTTATTTTTGCTTTCCTGTATCCAATTTATTACATTAGAAATTGAAACCTTTCTTTGATTACAATTTAAAACTTTTGTATTATCTTATAGAACACTATTATATAGAGGCTTCAAAAAATTTCTGTATACCTTTGTGAAGAAAAACTTCTACAAAGATTGCATATAAAGTCCCATAGCGAGCTCTATAGAGCTCTCACAGCTTATAATAAAGACTTTATTAAGGCTTTATTTAAGTCGTACTATTAGTTACCTTTATTTTGATATAATAATAAACTTAATAAAAAAATCTCACTATATTCAGATTATCTATATCCGCCATATATATGTATAAAATGAACAAGGAAATTTCAACGATATTTTATATTTTATTTCAATCAATCTAATATATATACATATATATATGGGAATTTAACAGTTACAATATATTATTATCTCCTTCATATAAAGCTACTTAAAATGTTAAATATATATATGAAATCCCAAAAATGACGATTACACATAAAGTTGCATGTAGAATTTAATACAACACATAGTAAGATATACACAATATACAACGCACAGTAAGGTACAAAATAACATGAAAATAAACTACGAGACAATTATAGTATTATACATATTAGCATATGTATAAAATGAACAAATCGGATTCTCAGTTTCTCATAGGAAACCTTCCTTCAATATTAAGTATTATATTCCCTAGAAGCAATAAAAAACAAACAGCGATGTATAAGGTTGTCGACATGCAGTTTCTTAGTTCAGTAGGAAATGAAAGCCATTAATCTTGCAAAGCATATGCAAGCGTGTGCAAGGGTCCGAAAATGGGGATTCAGCTTCTTTATACATCTTGCTAAGGACTCAGATCCGCTGGTAGAAGTGGCTACTCCAAGCGATGAATTGTTTGCTCTTGAAGATACATCATCCACCATGGGAGCCCTGCACAGTCTAACATAGTTGTCCTCTTGCAGGAAACCAACATCTATTTTTCGCGCATAAGGGTGTTCATAAACATCAAGGATGGCATTCTGTAGGCCTGAGCTGCATGGTTCCACATGGAAAGACAGGACCTCTGTGCATCCACCCAAAGAGGTACCACCTCAAAGACAGACACTGCCTCCGGTATGCTTCTCGATCATGGATGTTTGATGTATGATAACGGGTTACAGATTTTCTCCAAATCAGATCCTACTATCGCTTTGGTGACTAAATCAAGACACGTATCTCTAAAGAGAACAGCCTTCCACGGGTCAGCTGTTCAGTAGACATGAGGACGTACCCATCTCAGACGTTCCCTTCTGTGAAAAGACGTGAGCAGCACGCAGATGTCTGTCTCCTCGAGTACAGACCTCTTTCGTGAAGATTTCTATGCACGGTTGACATTGACATCAACATTCCAGTGGCTGCAGCAAAGGAGGATCTGAGTTGAGATTATATTCCTTCTTGCGCATAACAGCAAATATTAGTCATTAGCTCTAGTCGTAGCGGTTGGCCGTCTTCGGCTGAACCAAACATGAAAATCTCCGTTTTTCCATGAGAGGCCATTTCCGATTCTTCTCACACATCAATTATTATTTTTCATTTCATGCATCAATTGTGTAATACCTTTCAGAATGTAGGCTTTTGAAATACTACACATCATTTGCAATAGCCCTGTATTTTAGAATAGGACAAGTTTCAAAGTACATAACCTAAGACTAAAAGAACCTGAATATCTAACTACAACAGCTACTTCAGGGTTAACCAATTTTGAACACAACATTGTTGAGACCCCTTGTTTTCATTAGACGATATTCGTAAAACTTCAAAGAATAAAATAATTTTATATGTTTGGCAGTAAAAGTGTGGATTATAGTAATCTGAAACAGACGGAATATTATTTTTTCTAGGATATTCACCAAGACGATATTCCATTGTAGTACATTTTGTCCTTTAGATAACAAAGTTTTGTTTTTCTATTTAAAAAAACGCTTCAAGTAATTTTTTTTTCTAATATCGGATAAAATCTTTTTTTTCGGAGGGGTGGAAGCGAGTATATTAACAAGATTTGAAAATTCGTTTTTTAACATCTTTCCATTTACTCATCAAGGAAAAAAATGATTTTCGCCTGAGCATTTATTAATATTAAATAAAATATTAACTTAAGATTTTAATCAAAAATCATCCTATGACATACTGTTTTTCTTCGTTTCTTCCCTCTCCGGAGCAAATACGAAATCAAATATGAATGAGTAAATGCTTATCTTAACATAAACGAAGAGCATTTTTTGCCGCAACTGTTTGTCTAAAAAAGATCGTTAACTTGTGGCTGACATTGAGCAGTGAGACATTTGACTTTTAGCTTTACATCTCACATATTTAATTCAAAATGTTTAGCTCTGAGTAAGGGCATTTTAAAATGTCAGTGTGAATTATTAATTTCCTGAAGCGACGCTGTTTTTGATGCAATTTCCTGAATGTTACTCTCCCCCAGTCTGCTCATGTTATCGTTTCTAGGAATATGCGACAGTTTTCCGATTTCTTTATTATAGTTCTGTCATTTCTTGACATTAACATTAGAGGTGCTTTCTTGTCAAATAATACATTTTTTTCATGTTAGGCAAATTAGTTTGGTGTCGATATTGATTAAAACTCTACCGATTTCGAGGGTGATTATGCCTTTGCTAATCGTTATTGCTCGCAGAAGTTGACGGTTCGAGCCAAGGCTCATAGACGAGGTTTGCTTTTAAATCTCATTACTTCCCTTGCATATTACTTCAGTTTTGTTCCTGTTATTCCCGAAGGTTGAGGAGATTGTTTTCTGTTGCAAGGGTTGTCTAACAGCTCAACCTAACGGCTAAAGCTGACTCTACCTAATGGCTAAATAACCTTCTACTTCTGGAGTTATTTCACTTAAACATTTAAGACTACGTGATTTACAAATTACACTTTTACAGATTTCAAGATAAAAGTTGAAGCAAGGCCGACACCTCTTCATCAAACGAGAGGAATTTCTGCTCGCCGCATATGTAAAGCGTCCCCATGCTGCAAAGACACTATAACATTTACAAGCATCCATGCCTTCTCCGGGATTCGAACTCAGGTCCATCGGCACCGCAGTAGGCTCTACTAACCGCTGTACCGTCTAGGCGGCGAAACTGATAGCTATAATAACTATAAATAATTTTTAAAATCTCCAGGTATCAGATCAGAAGTTAAATAAAAGTATCCTTTAAAACAAGCTCAAGAATTAAAAAAAAACTATTTTTGTTTAAAAATTAAGAACATAAAATGTGACGAAAGAGCTTTTTTAAAACCTGCGGCAATACAGTTTCAGTTAGAAAAATTAAAATACTTAAAATGGCAAATTATTTCAGGTGCAACGCATTAAATGTTTATCGAACAAAAGACGTTTTTTTGTTAAGAATTCAGAAAAACTCATTTAAAGGTAAAAATATTTTTTAAAAAGTTTCAAATTCACAGAAAAAAAGAAAATTTATATGCCTTCCATATTCTTAAATTAGTATCATTTACAATTACAGCGTTACTTATATTCACAGAATAAATAATGTGTTTAATGTGTTGTTGCGTGGTAAAAAATACCGATCTATATGCATATATTGAACAATATGAAACTTATATTATAATTAAAAAATGCGTTTAAAGATAAAATATAATTAAAAGAAGGAAAAGATTTCTCAAATTTACAACAATACACTACAATAACACTTAAATATCTAAGGATCCAAGGATTAATTATTACGGAGTGCCTAGGGTAAAGAACCTTGTACCTCCACATCATAGTTAATAAAAGGGAGCAGAAATAGGAAAAAAATACATGAAAAACGTTAAGAAAAAACAAAAAGGAAGTCAACAATGACTTGAGAAAAATTACAGAGACAAAAAGAAGAACTTATAAAAATATTATAAGTTCGGAAAAATTAAGAAGCAATTAGCGAGACTCGATCTCGGGACCTTTCGGTCTCGAGTCTAACGCGCTAACCACTGAGCTAGGGAGAACTCAGAGTTTTCTGGTATTTTAAGATTTTTAATAATTTTTTGGGGGGTATTTTATAATTTCATAACATGAGTACGACACCAAGATAAAGAAAATAGGAAAGATTTTACGATTAATAGGCTCCTTGGTCACATGGATTATAATATAGTTATATGCTATAAGTACACTTAAATAAAGACATAATTTACTTATACGGAGATAAAATTTATACACCTCCAATATACTTAAACTATCACCATTTCCTGAATTTGAAATTAGTGACAGAGTCCAGATAGTGCAATTTCTTAAAATTATTTATTGTTTCTAATAAGATATATCACGAATTTAATTCTATTTTATTTTAAAAAATCGGACTCAAAGTTAAAAAAAATTCTTTAGAACTTAAGTTTATAGTTTACTTTGTTAATCAATAGATGACTGATTAAATTTGAAAGTTAAATATTTTAGGCTTTACCCAAATGGCAACACTCATGGATGACAAAAGTATTTTATTCCGCTCACTGGCAATCTATTCCTCAGGTTTTTAAGTAGCCGCGTTTGGTTGATTAAAATTGAAAGATAAACATTTTATGTCGGCAATACATTGGGTCCCTGAAGATAAAACTTCTTTATTTCGATAAAATATGTTTTATTTCTTGTTCAAAATTTGATAACTCAAGGTGTTTCTGTTTTTCCACAATGCGAAGGAACATAAATACATATATCCATATAAATTTTTCATTGTTTAACAAGCTATTAAATTGCTTAAAATGGGGAAATATTTCAAATGGAAAACATTATAATTATGTTGAAAAAAATTACATTCAAATTTATAAAAAATTGTTATAAATGAAAGCAAACATTTTTAAACAAAACGATTTTTCACACTTTCCGGTAATCCAAGTACACTGCGGAAAAAAAATTTAAAAACTTGAAAGGTTTCAGATTTTAAATTATGCCCAAAGGAGCGTTTTTTCAACGTTTCGTGCGATACCTTTATTTATTAAATATCAAGTTCTTCACACTTAAACAATAAAATTCAGTTCAACAGCAATATCGCAAAATAATTTTTAAATGTGCATATCTTTAGAATTTCCGATACACAGTTCCGCACGTTGGAGATAAAAAGGTTTTCTTTCCCGTAGAGTGTTGCCATTGCTCGATTATAAATCATTGATTTTGTTCATCAAAAATTCGTTAAAGGTTTACAAAATATGAAAACGATAATAAAACACATTCCAAATTTGGGCTTCCAGATGCGCATATTCGAGTGCAAACGTACGTTATTCAAAATTGGATGGCTCTGGGTACCGTCTTTTTATCACAATGCGAGAAACATACGTACATTTATGGAGATTCTTAATTATTTAATTTCTTTATAGTATACAATACAGGGCGATAACATTTGGTGGCTACAATTTGAAAAGTGATACAGCCTTCTATAGTGAATCAACGCAAAATAGCAAAACGAAACCTATAGTCTTTCAGGCACAAAACCCATTTGGACTAAAAAGTAAATCTGAAAGGTGTCAGAATTTTACGTCCGAAGAGGAGTTCATTTAACATTTCTTTGTGTTACCTTTATTTATTTAATATCATGTTCTTCACTTAAACCATAAAAATTAGTTCAAGAGGAATATCGGGAAACAATTTTAAATTGAGCGTATAATTAGAATTTCCGATACACAGTCTCCCGCGCTGGAGATAAAAATGTTTTTTCCGTACAATGTTGCCATTGCTGTCTTTGAAATCCTTGAGTTTGTTAATTAAAAATTCGTTAAAGTTTTACAAAATATGAAATCAATAATAAAAGAAGTTGCAAATTTCAAATTTTGGATTCCAGATGCCCATATTCCAGTAGCATTAAGTCATTCAAAATTTGATAACTCTATGTACCATTGTTTTATCACAACGCGTGAAACGTACATTTATGAAAATTCTTCATTATTAATTTCTTCAAATATAACACAGGGTGATAATATTTGGTGGCAACAATTTGAAAAGTGAAACGATGCGACGCAAAACGAAAACCATAGTATATATAACAAAGCCCCTTTGGACTAAAAAAAATTAAAAAAAAAAAGCACCGTTCTATTGGGTCGATTGACGAAATTTAAATTGCGTTTTTCATGTCTCGAAAGCGCGACTTAGGGTATATATCAGATTTATATATAGCATTAATCTAACACAGGTATTCTGCCAAAAAATGGGACTTGTTTTGAGTATCAATTTCTTTCTGCATTTTGATTCTACGACTCAAATTATGCCTAAATATTAAATTTTGTAAAATGTAATGCAAAATTTACGAAGAAATTAAAAAAAATTATCTTGGCGCAATTTTTTTCAGTTTGCGCAAGAATAATTCACTTGAGGAACTTCTTAATATATGGCAACCTATTTTCTTTTGACTCTTTACATTGTGCGCGAGGGAAAAAAGTCACACTGTTCCTAATTTCTAACAAAGTGCGTAAACTACATTTTCGTTATTATCGCTTATATTAAATACACCAAATTTGAAAACGTGCCAAAATGAAAATTCACATATATCTTAATAAATTTTAAATAACGAACTCCAGATTTTTGCAAGTATGCTTAGAAATAATTCTACTTTAATACGATAGCTAAAATTTTATAGCTTATAATCCAAAGTTTAAAAAGCAATTATGAAAATTATTTAAAAATATGAATTTAAATCATAAAATATACGCGAATTTTATTCGGAATGAACCTAAATTTCGAAATGTGAAAGGAAGAAGCAAATAAGATTAATAAAAAATGAGAGATTAATTAATATACATCAAATTCAATTAACATTGAGGAGCTAAAATTTTGATAGTTAATTTTTAGAAAACTACTTGTGCTATTTTTACAAAATGTGTCTGTTTGGCAGATTTTGAGTCGTAGAAACGCAACATCGAACAAAACTGGCATGTCATTTGGGAAAATTCCAATTTTGTGTCAAAATACCTATATGAAAAGAGTGCTATATATAAGTCTAATACATATCTTAAGTCGTGCTTTCGAGATCTGAAAAACTCAAGTTGAATTTTGTCAATGGGCCTAGTAGAACGGGAGATATAGAAATGTCCTTTTTTCCCGAGGTGTACAATTACAACGTTATTTCTAATTTAAATTATAAATAAACGCAGTTTGTTTAAGCAAAGAGTATATAGAGATATTGAGTGTTCGTTCATTAGCACCGTTTGTTGCGTTTAAAAATAGAAACAAATTAAAAAATAGAAAGTGCTAAAAATGACAGAATATTTTCAAATGTAACGCATTATACTTTTAATGAAACAAACAAAGATTGAATTAAGAACTGAGAATAAAATTACACGCTTAAAGTTTGAAAAGGAAAAACAATTTCTCAAATTTACAACAGTACATCTTTATAGGTATACTTGTAACTCATATAAAAAATTTCGATAGAAAAATAAACTAATTCTCTTTCATTATATACGCAATGATAGCACGCCATTTTTAATAATTTTCCTCTTTCAAATCAAATGGTGTTAAAAACTCACGTTCCATCCAATATTTCACCTATACTCAATTTTACTCGATTAAATGGCTAAAAATGGATCATAATTGATCGGAAATCAACAACGCGACCACACACACACACGTAAACAGACATTCTTCTTTATATATATATAGATTATGTAAAACGCACAAATGTTTGATTAACAAACTTTGCGATTTGAACAGCGAGCAGTAGCATCCCTTTTCGAAATAAACATTTTTATATCTAAGGCGCCAGACTGTTGCCACTCGGAAAAATGAGTGCCATAATTAGCGCTTTCAGACTTTTTAATTATTATTTTGATTGATTAAAGCAGTACGAAGATAGGAATAGTCGAAATGGCTTCCCACGGAATTTTGGAATCGGGAATAATGTATTTAATGTTTGGCAATGCTATTTTTATTTCATGGTAAAACTTAGAAATTTTTTATTAACAAATTCTAGGATTTGAAGGCGAGCAGTGGCAACAACATTCGAAATAAAGCAAATTTTCATCTCCAGCTTGCGAGACTGTTGCCGCTCTTAAAAATGAGGGCGAAAATGATCGTTTTTCCGAGTTTGTAATTAATATCTCTGATTTTAGCCACACTTTGTTTCTTGCAAAAACGTGGACGTCGACCTTTTCCAGGACCGAGAAAAGAACTGTAGAAAGTTTGGTGACGATAGCTGTAGTAGTGAGTGAGTTATTAGAGAACAAACCAACACCAACAGACTTTCTTCTTTATATATATAGATTCCTGTTACATAGAGAAGAAATCGACAATACCTTCAAATGGGTACCATCGCTGTTTCATACTACGAGGAACATGTATACATATAAGCAGATTCATCTTTGTTTAATTTTTTAAAAATAATATAGAGCGATAACAGTTGGTAACAATTTGAAAAGGGCCATGCCGTTTATAATGAAGCAAAGATATATCCGATTTCGAGGCCAATAGCCTTTTTTGTATTAAAAACAAACTTACAAATACTATCTCATATATATGACTGAATAGCAAAAATTTACTATGACATTCATAAAATATTTTTACGTTTTGATTTAAAATCTCTATCATATCCACAAGACTAAAGCATTAACATAAAATTAGACGAGTTTTCGAATGATGGCTTCAAGCCTAGGAACATCTTTAAAATTTCAATTTCTGAAGAATTCCTTTTTCCCAAGTAGCGCAAGTTTATAAAAAAGCTCATTAACTTGCAATATTTATAGCGTCTATTAAATAGAACATTAATTCTCTCTCCATTCAGGAGAGGGAATTTTACGTGCGTATGAAGACTGCGAATACTAGAAGCCGACTACTGATCATAGGGCGGTAGGGGAGTGAAGCCGGAGATACAAGTAGCTTCGGGCACTGAACTGGGAATTCAGAATGAGGAATATTGATTGGTAGCGAAGTGCTCAAAATAGAAATTTGGCAACTTATCAAATGAAGGTCTTTCTTCGAACAATCAACAATTTTGCTCCTTTTTTAGAGCACGCTTTCTTGTTGACTCGTGCTGTAAACATTAATGTATGCATGGCGCATGCGCTAAAGGACTTGATATCCGGCGTGACCTTAATGTTTCATAAAATGCTACTACAGCAGGCGTCGCTTAATGTGGTCAAGCTTATTCACGTATGTTTAGATAGAATTAACCGAATGATAGCATTAAACGATGAGAAAAAATATCCTTCAAACAATAATAGAATTTAACTAATTTAATATAAATAGAAATAACTTAAATCTGAAAGGTTTCAGTTTTTAACAGTCATCCAAAAAGGGATTTTTAACGCTTTTGGCTGAGCTCTCTGCCTACCAGTCTGCTGTTGCACTCACGCCTGCTAACTCATTTTTTTGTCTTTTTAGCTTTATTATTAAGCATCGTTTTCTTTGCACTTGCGCCATGTATAATTCAACAGCAAGATGACAAAGAGTTTAAATGCAGGATGTGAGAATACGTGTAGAATTACCAATGCAGTGTTAAGTGTGGGCGTAAACATTTCTGTACGTTTCTGTTCTTTTCAGTCTTTTTTCAGTTTATCATACAAGTGTTCACTTTTCTTAAAAAGGCGGCTTACAAATCTTTTTTGTCTTTCTGTCATTAACGCTTTATGAGTTAATTTTATTTATTAAACATCACGTTCTTCGCACTTTGTTGACTTTTTAACCAAAAATTCATTAAAGTGTTACAAAATGAAAAAAAAAGAAAGAAAGAAAAAATATATAACATCATTTTATGAAAATATTGTATTTTAATTAGATCATTAATTAAATGCATTTTTACTATTTAAAATAATCGAATTCAATAGTAGAAAAGGAATATTCTTAAAAACTGCATCCGCCGCTTTGTAATTGTAGAGACATTAGGTATTTTTCGAAAGCAGAAAATGTGAAAAATGAAAAGGCCCTCGCCAGGACTCGAACCACGAACCTCTCGAATACACGCCGAGCGTGCTGACCATTACACCACGAAGGCATGCTAAGAAGGCTGGAGAAATACCTTATACACTCCTCCTTTTAAAGGGCGACAGAGGATTAAGGGATCCAGTCGCCAAATCCTGGTGGTGGAGAATCATTATCCATCACCTCTTTAGTTCGGGCGTCACTGTAGAAACATTACGTATTTTTTGAAAGCAGAAGGTGTGAAAAATGAGCAATGACCTAACCAGGACTCCAGCCGCGGACCTCTCGAAAACGCGCCGAGCGTGCTGACCACTACACCACGAAGGTACGCTAAGAAGGTGGGAGGAATACCTTATAAAATAGCTTAGTTTGTTAATCCACAGCAGACAGATTCAATTTGAAAGCTACATATCTTACATTTTGCTGAATGATAACAGACTTGAATGAAAAGTGAAATGACGAATTTCTGATGAAATGAAGCAAAATCGCCTTTCGAAATTAATAGGACTTTTAAGGATAATAATTAGAAACACATATATCATAATTTTCACAGCATTTTAACAAGAAAAACGCCGTTACTAGTGAATTTTCGACAAGCGTTATGCAAGCGCTCACTGATGAACTCATATTGTAATATCAACATTTATAGGGAGTTCAGTGATTTCCTCTTTACGCTCTCCAGAAAGTTTATTTCAAGACGTGATTGGATTTCTTTTAGAAACCCCCTAGCAGACATCTTCTATCTCCGTCATTTATTTTTAAGAATAGAGATTTGTGTCTTATTGAATTCAATTCATTTATTGAAGATCTAAGACAAACTAAAGATAAGTACGCCTGATTTTAAATGGTTGACTAAAATAAAAATCCAGCAGTTTCTTGATTTAATCCTTTAGTCATTTGGCATTTGGCAATTTTTTAGTCATTTGGCAATTTTAAAATTTATTTTGACTTCATATGGAGAATTTACGTCGGTCTGAGAGATTTATTCCATACCATTTTGATAGCATTAAGGGACACGGTAACCCCAAATCGATGAAATTATCAATTTTTCAATTTTGTTGCTAGAAAAATACCTCAATACTCTTACTACACTAAAGAGAAATTTTGAAATGATCTGATGGTAATAAATGGTATAAAATGCTTTTGCAAATTTTGAGAGCCCTTTAAATAATACCCCACACCCTCATTTTTTATTTTTTTAACTTCTTAATTTTTTTTCAGTAATTTTTTAAAAATCAGTGTAAATGAATAGGAGTGTACTGAAATATGACTGCAAGTGTCATTAAACGGACTAGGTTATATACATATATATATTGAGCTCATCAAATATTTCTATGTGTATTATCAGTCACATTTGCTATGCTTCTTCAAAAATTGAAATTATTTGTGATAAGACTCGAGGAGAAAGAGGTGATGTAATGAAAGTGATCAAGTTCCTGACTGTAGCATTATGAACATAGAGCTGGAAAAAACATTAAACTCTTTGATTAATTAAAATACACCTAAACTACTTTAAAATGCAATTTATATGCGAGGAGAAATGGCTAAAAAAGAAAAAAAATCACATATGCTGCTTAGTGGATTTAAATACAATGTTTTATGTTTGTTAAAATTTCAAATTTTGCTTTTTGAAAAAATGAATGAATAGACCAATTAATATTATTAATATTGATTAGAAGAGTTTTAGAAACTTCATTATAATTTATTCACGTATTAAAATTATTTCGAACGTGTATTAAAGAACAAAAACAGCTAAAGAAAAATTCTACTTGCATTTTAAGATTTTTTTTTGCAATTATTCTAGCCAGATGAGGTTTTTAACAAAAGCTTGTAATTTATGTTTATATTAACAAATTAAACATTACTAGGTTTTACTTTATATGTATTGAAATTCAGTAATAAAATTTAAAAAAAAATGAAATGATTTACTGTCCATTTAAATGGTTTACATTCTTTAAACTGCGTTTTCTCGGTTTTTATTTTTTTAGCATATTCTTTTACTTAGAGTCCTAAAACTTATTTATCTGTAGACACAGATACGGACTAAATTATTTCATATTTTTACTTCTTATTTAAAATTATATACTTAATAGAAACAAGGATGGGTTTTGCAAAATAGTGAAAAAAATTATTAGATGTGAACGTGTCATTGAGATCAGTTTTTGTTTTAAGTTTTTCAATAAAAATGGGCTTTTTATTTTTTTCCTTGGAAACTAATTCAATAATCGCAAAACCGATCCTTAAAGTCATTAAAAACACTTTATCATATGTAATAAAAATTTTGGCGAAAAAACATTCAAATTTGTGGGGGAAGGAATTTTTAATTCTTAAAATTTTCTTCAAAAAATTTAAATTAAAAAAAACAATTACCAGCACAAAAATTCTTTTCAGCTTAAAATCATTTTGTCTTATAAAAACACTTAACATTATTCATAAAAAATAGATGAAAATTCTTAAATAAAAAATATTATTCGAAAGGTACCATGTCCCCTTAATCGAATAGTTAACCACAATAAACCACGTTTTAGTAAACACCAATTTCCACGTTTTAGTATACAGAAAGGCATTCGATCGTTTTAGTATACAGAAAGGCATTCGATCGTTTTAGTATACAGAAAGGCATCCACTATTCGATAAAAATAGGCGAATGATAATTTTAACCACCATCACACTAGGCGGCGTCTGCTACATCTGAGACATGCTTTTAATTTCTTAAAACATAGTTTGTTGAAACGCCGTATTAATACTGTTTACAGAAAATGACCGAAAAAGATATTATTTCATTCTGTCACCCAAACTGGTCGCAAAAATATTAATTAGTTTTATTATGAGCTTCATAAAGAGTAAGATACCAAGCCACAAGTGTTAGCCGACTCGTCTATTTAGTAGATGGGGTATTTAGCTTACAACACCGTTTAGCCAACAACACCTGCATTTAAATTAGGGATTCATAAACATTTTCCTGTATTTATCCCTTTTAAAGGAATAAGATTTTCTTTATCAAATCCCTTAAGTTTTATTCTATAATTATAATGTATACAACGTAATCAATTAATGTATATAAATAACTTGTAAGGATTTATATTTATTTTAAATAACAAATTTAGTTAAGTTATATTTTTTTTTCTATAAGCCTTTATAACTGTCAATGGCAGAATATTTAAATTTTGATAACGCGCGTGAAGTAATGCAAATTTTAGCTTGAAGAGAAAAGGTTTAAATACTGATTTCTACAAGGAAATGTTAGAGAAGTTGGGCAAGCTCTGTACTTTTGTAGCGTGAGCTCCTGTGCTGCATTTATTGCTGGTAACGTGTCATAACAGCTGTTACTTTGCTGCCACTACATATTCGACGCGGTTTTAGGAAGCAGGATTATCTGAGAAATGTAGAGTAATTTTACTGTTTGTTAATATCTTCGAATTTTTAGTTTAGTTCAGTTCTTTCTTGATTTTACAAATATAAATAAGTTTTCAGAAACATTATTGTTATATATCCTAGTTACACAAAAGCTCGATCTTAACGAACGTGATGACTGCATTTGATATACTGTTGGAATATATATTTTTAAATATTTGGAATAAAACTGCTTAATTTTTATATCACTTCGTTCGAAAAGACTCACCCTTTTTTCTTATGTTTCCCTACTTATGCGTTTTCCCTACTTTTCTGATTCCGCTTCCTTGTATTTCCGTTCTTTACTTTCTTTTATACTGCATAAACAATTTACATATAAAAAATAATATTATTAATTTATATAATATATTAAATAATTTTAGTGTATTTTTTTATGTTTATTTTACATGATTTCCTTCTTACAATATGACTGGGACTGAGAGAGATAAAGTCGTTGCATTCTGGTAGTTCGATCTGGGTTCAAACTGGGTTCTGATTTAGTTTAAACTTCGTTTTATTCAGAATTAAACGATAAAGAATTTTGTATAGTAATTCCAAATTTATATGCAACACATGCGGCCCCAAATTCAATTTCATCAAAATGAACGCTAAACCTATTTATTCAAATGCAAAAATTAAGCAAATAAGTAAATAAAACAATATAAAAGATCATAGCAGTAAACGAAAAATAATGCAAGCAAAAAAATTTAAATTTTTATATAAATTTACAACAGTATTAATTGGGCACATAAACAACAATAGATGAAGACTGTTTACAAGAACTTGTTCTGTTAACTTGTATAAAGCATTCATGATTAGATACCTTATTTCTAGCTTCTCCTCAATATGTGTAACACCACGGTGAAACTTCTTGTACAGTATTTTATTAGAATACATCTTGTCAGGACTGAGTCTTCAGTCCATAATCTTGGCAACCATATTCATGAAAGTAACTAAATCCTCATCTTGAACAGAGAGCTGAATGCAGCTATGTTCTGTGGTAGAATACTATGATTAAGTGGTAGAATAACTATACGTAAGAAGGATTCAAAATCCTCTTTTATTAAACCACAATTATTTACAGCCACTTCCCAACTCGGGAGGTATACAGAAAATAATGACCGCCACTTGGGTCTAAACTGAACAATCAGATAATTTAAACTAAAACTAATTAGAAATTAAATAGTCGTTGCTCACAGAGCTATGAACGCGAGTTTGGCCTCTAAACTAAATGGTGAGTAGCAAGATTTAACTAATACTAACGCATATCTGAATTACTTTAATAAGTAATAGCGTAACAGCGCTACGGCTTAGAATTTAAATACTAGCTTGTCAGGCGAACGTCGAATAGAGTAACAGTGGTCTGAGACTAAAAGCTCTCGCACACTGAGAGGTTCCTACCTTTCGCTTAAATATAAACTTGGCTCCCCTTCAAATTAGCATAAAGCTGAAACGCGCGCTTATCCTAACGGGAAGTTGAAATAAGAACAGATAGAAAAAAGCAAATTAAAATAAAACTTTATTAGTTTAACTAAAACCTTACAATTTACTCCTTTTAAGTTGATTAAAATGAAGAAATATACGCTAAAATGAATAAAAATCATGGCAGCTAAACTTATAATACAGCGTTTTATCATAATACAGCCGTTCATGAAAGGTCAATTAAAATACGGCAATACTTGTTTAAATGTATTGTTACGAAATTTTCTATAATGCAACATAAAATGCCTCAAGGGTCGAAGCTCTGCCGGAAAAATAACATTACAGGGGCAAGTCTATTTAACATTGAAGTAAATGGCTGTTTCGCTAAATTGGCGAGAGACCGCCAAGCTGACGATGGTTTTGGCGACTAATGTTTGACGCCAGTTTTGGCGAGAGCACAAAAAGTCACCACACTTGACGACCATTTTGTGATATTTTGGTCCTGTCGCTGTATAATTGTAATTGGTATTGTAACTGAATAACTGTAACCGTATCCGGCCTTTATATGTAAACGTATATGCCTTCCGGTAATTTCGAAAAACGGAAGGTATTACAGTTTTCTCGCGGCGGGAGAAAAACTGTGTAAGACCGAAGAGAGAATCACTTCTCAGTTCAGAGTTAGATCTCCGTACAAGCTTCGCTCCTTACCTGTGCTTTGCATTGCGTTGTGTTCAACGTTCTTATTAATTTAAAGTGGTAACTGCTGATTGTGCTTTCTCATATTCAGCAGAGCTGTACGAGTATTTTCGTGGAAAATTCTAAAACTGTTACGTGTTTTTTCTTGAAAATAATTGTTTATATACGCACCAATGTACACTAATCGAATAGACGAATGGCGACGTCTACGAATTTAATCACGCATCTAATGACGTGTCTAAATGGCGCATCTGAATTTCTGCAAACGGTGGTTCAGTTATTATTCTATGATCAAATTACTCAATCTAGTTTTAAAAGGATTTATTAAATACTAAACAAATTAATCTAGTCTAGAACCGAATCTAATGTTACATCTCATGAGCAGCGTTCGAGCTGCGTCATTGCAAATCGAAAGTCAAGTTCTCACTGTTGCCATTCCGAGGCAGAGAAAAGTTTGTTTCTAATCAATTTGCTAAACGATGAATACCTTTTAATGAATTCGTTCTCAACGGAATTTTCACCTGTGACTGTTGCGTTCACCACAGCTCCCTTTCGAAGTTCAAGCTCTTCATTATCTTTGAAATCTCTAACTGATTCTGCAAGTTTAGGCCACCAGTCGATGCTCTGTAGTCCATACCACCACATTACTTTTTATTTCTTCTGAAACCTACTTCAGAAAACCGTAATACTAATGGCATGACCTAATATTTAAAACTCGAAACTGGCGGCGGTTTAGGTGAGTTGTACAAATGTGTAGAACCTAACGACGTTTAATGGTTCTGAGTTGTGCATCACTTTAACTTTTAAACCACAAGCTCTGGCTCAATTAAACTTTGAGTTGTAGCTAATTTTGTTTGACTTTTAAATTCCATACATTCATCATCACTCATATCACGCAACCTCATTTAGGCTTTCAGTTTAAGATCAAACTGGCAGTACTTGGAATTTTACTCCTGCGGCTTAACTGTTGCATGTACATTGCACAGAAAAAAAAAAAGGGCGGGGGACGTTTCTGTATTTTCCGTTCTACTGGGCCGACTGACGAAATTCAAATTGCGTTTCTTATGTCTCGAAAGGGCAGCTTAGGATATATATTAGATTTATATATAGCATTGTTCTAATATAGGTATTTTGACCCAAAATCGGACTTTTTCTCAAATGACATGCTAGTTTTTTCCCATATTTCGATTCTAGGGCTCAAATTATGATTAAATATTAATCGAAATTTACGGAGAAATCCATAATTTATCTTGGCGCATTTTTTTCACTGTGCGCCAAAATAAATTTACTCAGGGAAATTTTTAATTTATGGCAATCTATTTTCCTTTCCTTTTTGTCATTGTAGACGAGCGGAAAAATGCTCCTCGTTCATACTTTCAAATAATTTTAATAAAGTGCTTAAACCACATTTGGCGTTATAACAAATATGCCAAATTTCAAATCGCGCCAATATGTCAATTCACGTATATCCTAGGAAACTGTGAATAATAAACTTTATTTTTTTGTAGGTATGCTTAGAAATATATCTACTTTAAGATGATAGTAAAATTTTTATAGGTTATAATTCAAAATGTTTTCGAAAAATTAATAAAAATTATTTTAAAATGCAAATTTCAAAAATAAATTATAAAAAATGGGACTTTATTTGGAATGAATCTAATTTCGAAATGTGAAAGGAAGAATCAAAATAATTTAATAAAAAACGGATATTAATCAATATATATCAAATTCAATTAACACTGAGGAGCTAAAGTTTTGAGAGCTAATTTTTTAAAAACTATTCGGGCGATTTTTATAAACCTTGTCAGTTTGGTATAATGTGAGTCGTAGAATCTAAATATTAAAAAAAATTGGCTTGTCATTTCAGAAAATGTCCGATTTTGTGTCAAAATACCTATATTAGAATAATGCTATATATAAATCTAATATATGTATCCTAAGTCGAGCTTTCGAGACATGAAAAAACGCAAGTTGAATTTCATCAACCGGCCCAGTAGAAAGGGAGATACAGAACTGTCCCTTTTTTCTTTTTTTCGCAGTGTACATTACTTTTAATGCATTCCAACATTTATTATTAACCAATTCACCGTCCTAAAAAATCAAACATTTGCTACATTTTTTCGCGCCAATGATAAAGATTTTGCCTCCGAAATTGGCATCAGTTTACGATAGAATTGCTTCTTTCTCCTTTTCACTAGATGTCAAACCTTATTTAGAAGTTCGAGCCAAATAATCTTCAACCGCCTACTTGTCACCCTCAATGATATTCAACAGCTTCGCCCTACTCAGAAGAAAAAATTTTCTTCCGTTCCCTAGACTCTTATCTGAAATTTAACAAAGACTATCCCTAAATGCACGTTTTCAAAAGAGCAGTAGTTCCTTTCCTAAATGCTAGCTGAAATGGTAGTAGAAATAAATGCCTTCCTAATTCTCACCTTTTAAATTGAACTTTGTAATGTATGATCCTGATAGAAACCTCCCTTTGGAGAAAGCGTGACTAGTTAGGCATAAAAATCTTCCCTTTTTATTTTCGCAGCGTTCTGGAAATTACGAAGCGACGAGTCTCTTTCAAAAATAATGATTCCAAATCGCATTTTAACCCCGACGAATGTATCTCGTTACTGACTGTTTAGACAATTTTCAAATCGAGGAGTCTGTCTCCAGAAAAACGGTGAAGTCGCTAAATAATGAAGAATATAAGTGTGGAAAAATTGCGACACCCAGATCTACTAAACATTGAGATACATAATGCTCCGAACACATGCACCTCGAAGCCATAATTTTGAATTTTGAGTTTGCTTTTTTAATAATTTATGTTCTGTGCGAACTTATAGAAATTTTGATTAACCATTTTGATTATTTAAAAGTAGTGTCTAATTATTCGGCAAAACCTAAAATGTATGTTTATGTTTCAAATTTAATCAAAAAACTAAAAAGAAATGTACACGACAACACGTAAGATATTTATTTTTCAAATTTTTCGAAAAACTCGAAGATTTAAGAGAAATATGCTGCCACCGCCCGAGATAAAATATTTTTAACTTCCAAGCACCAGCATGTCGCCATTCAGTCGTAGAGTCGTTAGGATTTTTAAAGCAGGAGACGAGAAAAATGAGAAATGCCCTCGCCGGGAATCGAACCTGGACCTCTCGTATACGCGCCGAATGTACTACCGTTACACCAGGAAGACATGTAAAAAGGAGGGAGAAAATAGCTTATGTACTCTCCCTTTTAAAGGGCGACTGTGGATTAGGGGACCCAATATCCAAACCCTAGGGGTGAAGAATCATCATCCAACAGCTTTTAGTTCGGACGCCACTGTAGTGTCCTTAGGATTTTTCTCTCGCCGGAACCTCTCGAATATACACCGAGTATGCTACTGTTATACCAGGAAGGAATGCAGAATGGAGGGACAAAATACCTTTTACAGCAAAGAGTAAAATATTAAATTTTTGGTTTAAATTTACCATGTCTGTGATTGATTAACAAACTAAGCGATTTAAACCAATAAAAAAAACAATAAACGTAGTTCTTTATTTGTATTAGTATTAATTTCTAGCTCGAACCGTGAAATGACACTAGCTGGAAAATTAAAAAATTATAATGTATTTTGTGTATTTTGGGCAGCTAGTATTAAAAGTAGGTAACGTAACTTTAACATAACGAACATAGCTTGGAGTAAGCTCCCTGTTCTGACTCAGGACTCCAGTTATGTTTGCAAAATCAACCAGAAGAAACAGTAGTCCTGACATACTTACACCTGAGGAAAACTTCAAAAACCAACCATGAGGTCATGTTACCTCGCTTATGTCTAAACCCAAAAGCCATGTCGAACTACCATTATTCAGCGGTTTTAACTATTACTTCACATGTGAGTCTTGCAAAATATAAAGCTTGTTAAAACCAACATACTTATCTAATGTTAAATAATAAGAAAAAGGATAAGAAATGAGAGCAACCAAAAATCATTGAATAGCAACTGCTTAACTAAACGAAATTTCACTAAATTTTAAAATTAGAGTGATATCATCAGTTCCTCATTGTTTGCGTAAGATTCAAAATACCGCTTTCAAACCTTGAAGCAAAATAAATCTTTAAGTATGAGCGGAAAGTAGTTTTCAAATGCACATTCATAAACCTGTATAAGACAAACCAAAATACATAGCCTCACAAATATTGGGTCACAAATTAAAAACGAGATAATATAGGTAATGTATGTGTCTAGGTTTATAGGCAATAAAATGAAAAGGATTCATATTAGAAAGTAATGAATTACCAGTAAATCTAATCCCTGAAGATACATCTCCTCCAACAAATCAAACCCACATTGGCGAAACAAACGTTAAGTTAACAAAGTAACCTACAACCTTACGCATTGATTTGCTTTCAGAATAGACTACAATCCAGCACTTAGTTAATTTACTTTCTACTGGAATTATTGTTCAAAAATTGTTTTAAAAAAGTAAAATACAATTAAAAAAGATTTTACGCAAGCAGCTTTTATTTAAATCATAAAATCATTAATGAACTTAAAGAAAAAAAATCTAAAAGTTTCCAGATTTTATATTATGCCAGAAGGGGCTTTTTTGTAACGTTTTGTGTGTTAACTTTATTTATTAAATATCACGTTCTTCGCACCTAAACAATAAAATTCAATTCAACAGCAATATCGCAAAATAATTTAAAAAGAGGATATCTTTAGAATTTCCGATACACAGTATCGTACGCTGGAAACTTTTTTTATTACAGTGTTGCCATTGCTGGCTTTGAAATCGTTGAGTTTCATAATCAAAAATTCATAATTTCTTTACAAAATATGAAATAGATAATAAAACAAATTCCAAATTTGGTCTTCGAAATGCCCGTATTCGGGTGGAGACGTACGTTATTCAAAATTGGATGGCTCTAGGTACCATTGTTTTATCACAATGCGAGAAATATACATGCATGCTTTTATGCAGACTCTTCGTTATTTAATTTCTTTCAATATAATACAGGGCGATAATATTTGGTGCCAAAAATGTGAAAAGTGAAGCACCGTTTATAGTGTATTTCCACAAAATGCCAAAACGAAATTAATAACTAGTCTATAATTTCGTTTAGCCTTCTAGGCTAACGCCCTTTGGGCTAATTATAACTTATCACATGATTTAATAGGAATAGTAAATTAAATATTTCTATTTGCAGAAATCAACTAGAATTTTATGTCGCAAATCATAAAACTTTGGTGCGCCTGTGATAAATTTTAAAAGATAATGGCTTGTACATTTGAAAACGCAATTAAATTAATAGATTTCGTAACTTAGGAGTCCAATGCTTTTATTATTTGCGATATAAAATTGTAGATGAATCTGTAAACAGAATTATCTAATCTAGTATTCTCATTAAATTATATGACAAACTCTTTTTCTTTTTTTCGTGCATTACCTATCATATCTGTTTTAAATAAACGTTTATAGTATTTACTTCTTTTAGTGTATTTACTGTATTTACTTCTTTTGGTGCATTACTTATATATCCATTTTAAATAAAATTTTAGTGTTATACTTCTTTTAGCGCATTACCTATCATATCCTATTTAAATAAAAGTTACTTTTTTAATTGGATTTATTTTCTGTTTTATAATTTCAATTACTTGTTACCAATGACAAAGTTTTTTCATTTTTAAATTGAAAGTTATAAATTATGAGATCGTTATGAAATAAAAAAATAACTGAACATCAGAGAATGACGAAATCGTTTTTAAAATTCAGTTTCGGAAATTGGATGTAATAACAATGTTATTTAACAAGCCAAAATGAGAAAATGTACACTGCGAAAAAAAAAGACAGTTGTATAGTTCCCGTTCTGCTGGACCGATTGATTTTAGGACAGTGCTATTTATAAATCTAATCCTAAGTGGCGCTTTCGAGACATGAAAAACGCAATTTGAATTTCGTCAGTCGTCCCAGTAGAACGGGAGATATAGAAGTGTTCAATTTTTTTGCGCAGTGTACATGGCTAATTCGTCTTTATGTGTGGCAATATGGCAAACTCAAGGGTAATTTTTTTTTTGGCGAAACGCTTGTTTTTCCGACTGCTTCAGACTATAATACAATTTCATTTTAAATGCAGAAAAATCTCTCAAGTAACTAATTTGTATCATTCTTGTTTTAAAAGACGGCACAAACTTTGTTTAATTATTTGTGAAAATTTCAGAACTTCGTATCCGGTAAATTTTTAAATGTTGAAATTTTGAAATCATAAACGTCGAATAATCTAAAATG
Organism: Stegodyphus mimosarum; assembly: GCA_000611955.2. Lineage (NCBI taxonomy): Eukaryota > Metazoa > Arthropoda > Arachnida > Araneae > Eresidae > Stegodyphus > Stegodyphus mimosarum. The sequence goes on along the minus strand of KK114991.1, from coordinate 132,706 downwards.
TCGAGCGAATTTCAAAAGTTTGTCCAAAAATTCAGAAATTAAGTAACAACTTTCATACAAGTTTGTTTGAAAAGACATTTTACCGCTGTGTCCGACGGTAGATTGCTCATTAAAATAAAATATGAATAAGAAAAAATAAAAATCAATTAAACATTAAATTTTAAAAAAAACTAAATCGAATTTTGGTAAAGACTCTTCGCCACATTGCTCTGTCATCTACAAAAAATATGTATAGAAAATTTGACCTTAAGCTTATGAAGTTTGTTAAAAAGCTTATCAAGCTACGAAGCTTCATAAGTTCGTAAAAAGCTTATGAAGTTTGTTAAAAACTCATGAAAAAATTCCACCCACAATGAAGTACCACGAATGAACTAAATAAAAAGGCTTATGAGAAATCTTTAATCTCAGCTTTTTAAAGCACAGTATCATTTTCAACTGCAAGCTCAAGCTTAATTATACGAAGCTAATATTTAAAATACTACAAAAGAAATCAAAGGCTTCGCCTTTAAGAAAATAAGGCACTTTGCATAATAATAAAAGAAACCTGAATGCATCTAAAACTACCTTTTCTAAAGAATATGACATCAGCAGTTCTATTTATCAAATAAAAGAATGCTAAATATAAATTAACATCTACATATAAAAAGTTAATGCTATCGAAAATTTCTTTGAAGTGCAGTTTTCTCTTATACAAGAATAAAATCCCCAGAGATTCTCAAATTTAATGAAATAAGCTCGCGCTATAAATATATTTATTAAATAACTTAAGAATATCTGCAGATAATTCTAAGAAATTTATTCTAGAAAATTCGCACAAAAAAAAGAAAAACTATCAATTTTGCCATGTTCTGATTAAATCTGAGTATTTTGCATTTCTGTATGACTTGCCTATGTGGATAAATTTGCAGAAATATTGATACGTCGTAGTTATATTTAAGAATTGAAACGTGAAACTAAATGTGCTCTTGTAATGTCATTCAAAATATTTATATGTAACAAAATTCATAATTGACCTAAATAAATTAAATATTCAAATGAATAACACATTAAATTTTCAGCATATTTTTATTATCGTTTAATATATGCACGTGAAACTAAATGTGCTCTTGTAATGTCATTCAAAATATTTATATGTGACAAAATTCATATTTGACCTAAATAAATTAAATATTCAAATGAATAACACATTAAATTTTCAGCATATTTTTATTATCGTTTAATATATGCATTATTTTTACTGCACTTGCCAAAATATAAAACTGTTCTTAATTTTTCATTTTGTTCTTACAATGAAAAAATCTGATGTATGCGCCATATTGTAAGTAATATTAAATTATACGCATTTTTTGCTGAATTTCATTTAAACTTTTTTCCACGAATTTCATTAGAGATCTCATTCAATTCATTAAATCCTTACTTCGCAGTTAGGCAAAAACACATGAAAACTCAAAATATTCTTCATTAAAATTTGAAAACTACAGAAACACATAAGTCACCAAATACAACTACTACAATTAAAAACAATTTTTGCAATTAAAATCACAATTTCTACGCAAAATACAAAAAAAAAAAAAAAAAAAAAAATCGATCAGCAGGCAAGAGGGCAGATTTTACGGCGCACAAACCTAAAAGTTTCGTTTTTTCCCCACTCGGCAAAAAGACACTGAAAGTGCAGAAAGAATTAATTCACCGCTATTTTGCCAAATTTCAAATGTAAACAAATGTAGCTGCTACGGTAAAAAAATAGCTGATGTGTACACCACATGTCTTCCTTGTACAGAATATTAAATCATATGCATTTTTTTCCTGCATTTCATTTAAATTTTTTTAATTAAATTAACTCTCTTTTGTCGATAGCGCATAAATCACAATAGAATAACCGCACTCTAAATTAACTACATTTATTTACCATAGCTACATTGACGCTAGGTTCCCTTAACGGAGTTACATCTCATTCATTTTATAACTCAGAATGCACAAAAATTACATCATCTGAAGAATTATCTAATCGTTGCTACGTGTTCTATTCAAATACCATAATAAATCTAAAACGATGTATAAAAGAAATTAAACAAAGAAAAAAATTCACAGACGATTCAGCGTCGCTTACATAATGCGCATGCGCTGCTCGTAAACATTCTCCTCTGTTCGAGACAGAACGGCGACCATATTTGCTACTAATACGAAACATTTATTTCTTTGAATTTTATTAGAGACATATTTCTCATTCAATTAATTCAGTTCTGACTCCGCGGCAAGGCAAAAATACCTAAAAACTCAAAATATTTTCAACAAAAATTAAAAGATATAGAAAAACATGAAAAACCAACTACGATTAAAACAATTAAATAGCAATTTTTACAATGAAAATTGCAGTTTATACGCATGAACAAGCAATTCGGCCAGCAGGCAAGAAGGCGGATTTTTTGGTGGATAAAATTAAGTTTCCTTTCGGTCCCACTCGGCAAAAAGAGAATTAATTCACTATTCTTCTAAGTTTCAAATTTAAACAAATATGGCTGCTATGGTAAAAAAAAATTAACTTAGCCGCATTTAAACAACTTTTAAATTGTTGATAATTCTTTAAATATTGGATGTAGATTTATTAAAGTCATAAGAAGCTTAATAACCGAAAAATAAGAACAACATAATTCAATCTTTCTAAAGCAAAAAATGCACAATTTACCAACATAAAAGATTTGAGCTCACAGAACCGAGTAACAGAGTGGGTGTACATATATATATGTTTGGTGCGGCCGATTGCAACCAAAATGGGAGGTGCACAACCACATGTTATAGCAATCCTATATACAAAATTTCAACGCTCTAAAGCTACTCGTTTTTGAGTTATGATAGATACATACATACGTGCGTACGTATAGACGCCACGTAAAAAAATTCCTTCTGAATCCATTTTAAATACATTTTTAAATCCATTTGGGAAAAAAGAGTAATTTATTCTGTCCGTACATACACGTGTCTCGCAAAAAACATTGTTGAAAGGGAGTTGAGAGTGATGAAAATGGAAATTTTGTTTGAAATATGATACCTGAAATTTTCCCCGATTACAATGCTTCCTTTACTTCGTACAAGAAAGTTATAAATGTCTGTCTGCCGAATTCAGTTACAGTTAACGGAATGCACTTTTCTTTTTCTTCTGCTTTTCTACTGCCAGAAGGTTTCGTTTTCTACAGTTTGCTAATCAGAGAACACTATTTCTTTTGGGTAGAAGAATTCTACAAAATATTTTTGGCATGCCGTTTGGGAATATCACACCCCACAAGCTATTTTAGTATTTGCATTGCATTTACAAATCTAATTTCTATTATATAATTACTTAATTAAACAGTAAATGTTCCGAATTCTTAATGCAATTATTTATAATTTGTGTGGTTTTACATTAAGCAATTTAGAAAGGGAAATATGCATTTATGATAAAAAGGAATTACTATTTTAAGAGTTTTATTCTTTTCAATAAAACGTTTTATTATAAAATTTTGTTTCAAGCAAGCTGTAATTGAAATAAATGAGTTATTACCTGAAATTCAACAAATAATTACTTAAAACGATGTTTTATAAATGCTTATAATTAAGAACATTATCAAATAGTTCAATAAATATTTATTTTCATCAGTTCAATGCCATTTATTTTGTCATACAGAACGTATTATGTTAAAAAATAAAGTCTTTTTTACCAATTATGGGATCATTTCCCAATTCAAAATGAGATCTGAATTATTATAAAAGCTAATATTTCAAAAACTTCCCGATTTGTGTTCGATTAACACATATCAATAAAAAATGGATAAAACAAATCTCTCAAAACCTAATCACAGTGCGTTAAATAGAATTCAAAGTGATTAAAAATACCCAAAATGTTTCTACTTTTATTACAATTCCAATTTTATTAAATCTTATCTGCATAAAAAGGGGAGTCTATAAGGTATTTCTCTTGCCTTCTTGGCATGCCTTCGTGGTGTAGTGGTCAGTGGTCTTCTTGTTTCTGTATTATGACAGACCACTACATCACGAAGACTACAGAAAAGACGAGAAACATGAATCCACTTAGCACGCTCGACGCGTATTCGAGAGGTCCGTGGTTCGAGTCCTGTCGAGGGCATTGCTCATTTTTCATCTCTCCTGCTTCGAAATAACCTGATGTCTCTAGAAAGTAGAGAAAGTACTATAATCCTCAAAATTTCGCTCATCAGATTTCAAAGGAAGTATCCATGTTGATCGCTCCGGAATCAATTTTGACTACTTTTTGTGTGATGGCTATACGTACGTTTTTATTTTCTTTGGCTTTAGTTGATTATGGGAAAGCATACCAGGGCTATCTACCTTAGTGGTGGCATGCCATCGTGGAGAACGTTGTAAGGGAAACTAGCTCGTATAAACGCCACGGATGAGGAAAACGTACATGCAACTAGCTCGTTCGCCTGGAATAGAATGCACATCGGAATTACCAGTGTTTAGCGATTTTGCTGCTTGGCCGCTAGTGACCTCTATGTGTAGACAAAATACAAGACTCTTAATGCCAAAACTGGTTGTAAAATGGATTTTTTCGCGACGTCTCTTCTTGCGTAGGTATGTATGTATCTCGCTTAACTCAAAAATGATCAGCCGAAAAAGTTGAATTTTCGTATTTAGAACTGGTATAAGATCCAGTTCTGCCCCTCTTATCCTATTCCTATCGGCAGTGCCAAATGTATATACACATTACCCGGCCTTTAGTTTCGCAATAGTTGGTCATAATCAGACACTTCGAATTACAGAAATCTTTTAAATTTTTATCTATTTATGTCTTGGCAATGCCAAATTTAAAAAAAAGTTAATTTTGGACAGACAGCACAAATTTACCTTTTAATGCTGTTTCCCGGTACCTATACTTAACTTTGGGAAAATTTTATCACTCGTTATGAAAAAAATAAAATTAGAAGAATATTGACTCCCGACGATAAAAATTAACGAGACTATTTCATTTTACAATTCGAGGTTTTTGATGTCATTTTCAACTTGACTCGAGGAATCGTAAGTTAAGTTAAAATAATTCCTGGAACTAAATTAAAATAAAATGCAAAAACAAATGTGTATAATTTGCTAAGTTGTACAACGCAGTCATACGTGGTGCCAACAGAGGATTTTTTACCCTCTGACAGTCCACGGCTTTCGCTAAGAAAGCACAAATTTCCCAAAACTACTACCAGAAAATTTTATTTTCTTGATTTAATGTAAAAACTCTCCTGGCATTTTATACCTGGATGTATGTTCTTTTAATGTATTGCCTTAACTTCTTTAATATATTTCAATATGCACGTATATATACGTTCTTACAGTTTCACAAAAATTAATCTTGGCCGTATATATACGGCCTTGCCGGTTAGAGGGTTAAAACAGTATTAAGAATTAATTAAATAGTTATTTGGTATGGGATCGTTAAGTTTGTTTTTGATGCTTTTTTAGCTTCAACACACTTTCATAAATTTATGGGATAAATAACTTAGAGTAAGAAACATGGTTCAATACACAGTCGCAGGTTATGGTTTGGTATATTGAAGAAATTATATGAAAATTTCTTTAGAAATACAAACACTTGTGCTAGTTGACGATAGAAGTCTTAGTTGATTGGTCAGGAAGAAACTCGCTTCTGATTGATCAGTTAATTGACTTTGTTTAAAGCTTCAGAACACTTTTGCCTTCAAACGTTCTGTCTGGAGCTTTGAATAAAAAAGATTAACTTTGCTTTACACTCTTTTTGTACATTTTAAAACTTTTTCTTTTACCTTTTCTGTTCCATATGTTTATTGAAAGTAGTTTGCAAGTTCATGAAAATAAGGAATGGGTAGGGGATCATGGTTCTTACAATCCTTGAATAATACTCTTATATTTCCTTTACCATATTCTATCCAAAATAAGATATAGTGTAAATAAGATTAAGTTCGCCCTAAAATACGCATTTATATCTTAGCATATTCACTTTCGTAAAACATGTGCTTATTATACGTCCTGAGCTTCCAGGACTTAGATCCATATTTCATAAGCTAGATTCAGAACGCAGAGAAAGGAGCGGGTGAAAGTAAAGAACAGCAGCGCGATGATTATTCTTGATATCAGTAGCCTAAACAAGGATGATTTTAAGAGTTATTATAGTCTCAGTTAAAATTTTCAGAAAGTTTTTAAAGCCTAATGAAAACAAAAAGGAGATTTACTACAAGATTGTCTTGAAAATCTCTATATTCAATTTTTATACATTCGAAGGTTAATAACAACCATCATTAAAAATACAGGTAATCGGGCTGGGAAACTCATTCATTATATTCAAGAGTTTGTTATAAACAGGGATCGCTATAACGGGTTTTCACTGTATTAATCTTCCTAAATCAATCTCACTGTTATTCTTCCCCTTGCTATGAGACATATACTAATTCATATAAAAATACTGAGTTCAAAGCACAAATTCAATGCTTAATTTTTCAGTAATGAATATATATAATTATAAATCTACATCTTCAGTCTATTACGACATTTGAAATCAACTGGAAATGTTCCACAAAACCTTATTGGCAATAATAAATGATGTATTATTTTTTTTCAAAAAACTAAGATAAAAGTAATGATAATAATAACAAAAAGGACCATGATAACAATAAAAGGATAGTCATAAAAAATAAGAATAACAAAAGTAAAAAAAATCTGAAAGTTTTCGGTTTTATATTACGCCCAAAGAGGCTTTTTTTAATGTTTTGTGTGTTACATTTATTTATTAAATATCATGCTATTCGCCCTTAAACCATACTATTTAATCCAACAACAATATTACAAAATAATTTAAAAAGTGCATATCTTTAGAATTTTCGATGCACAGTATCGCACGCTGGAAATAAAAATTCTTTTTTATCCTTGCAGTGTTGCCATTGCTCGCATTGAAATCGTTGCGTTTCCTAATAAAAAATTCATCATTGTTTTACAAAATATGAAATCGATAATGAATTCGGGCTCCCAGATGCCCATATTCGGTTGAAGACGTACGTTATTCAGAATTGGATAGTTCTAGGTACCATTGTCCTATCACAATGCGTGAAACATACATACATACATACATTTATGCAGATTCTTCATTAGTTAATTTCTTTAAATGTAATACAGGGCGATAATATTTGGTGGCAATAATCTGAAAAATGAAACGCCGTTTATAGTGAAACGCCACAGAATGGCAAAACGAAATTAGTAGCCCCTCTGGGCTAACGCCGTTTGGGCTAAAAATAACGGATTAAAAATATTCATGTCAAAACTTAATGCGTTACTGTTTTATTGGTTTTACAAACTAAGGGACGAACAGCACCTCTAAGATGACTACCGTTGAAAATGACCAGTATTTCCGAGAACAGAAATAAATACCAGTACTGAATATTTTCCTCTAAGTTGACCACCGCTACGGGAGGTAAAAGTCAGGTTCACTTTATTTAAAACAATCACGCAACTAGTAATTTAAATATACGAGTTATTTTTTTGACCAATTATTTTTGACTAAGAATTGGAAAAAACAATAATAATGGCAATGAAAATTGATACTGATCGCGAAAACAATGACACTAAGAACGATGTTTTTGAAAAAAGCAAAACAAAATGTATTTTATCAAAATAATATATTATTTTTAAAATTTATAATTAAAATCGTTGATTGTTTCTGTATTTATTATTTATAAATTCATTTTTGGTTTTGAAGAAAGTTTTA
>KK114991.1:109962-124944 GCA_000611955.2 Stegodyphus mimosarum | reverse complement strand
TTTTTTTTTTTTAATTCATACAGTATTTTGAAAATTCTGAAACGTAATTTATTCAAATAGCATTATTATAAATATCGCTATATAAAATACAATTTTGTTTGTGAAGTAAAAATTATTAAAAATTTTATTTAATCTGACTCACTGAGAGCAGCTATAAGAGAAAATAAAACAAATGCGTATAAAGTTTTAAAATTACTGCAGTCTGAGCGGTATATCGAGAAAAAACATTTAGAAATTTTCTGACCTGAAATACTGCAGTATGTGTTCAAAAACACGATTCAACGAAACATAATTTATTCACGTTATTGAACTTCTAAAGTAAAAAATAAAATGAAGAATTTAAAAAATGCGTACCAGCTTCCTTTACGAGCAGTCTTGAATTTATGCGAAACAAAAAATGACAGAACGCAATACATTTTTGTTTGATAATCAAAGTTCCTGTAGAATCAATTTCCACAAATCTGAATTCCATGTAAAATATTAAATAAACAATCTAAGGCTTAACAAAATAAGAAGAAAGAAAAAATTAAACCTCGATAGGTATTCGGGGACTATCTGCAAAATACAGGAACGTGATTCCGCCATGTCTGGAACACTGCAACAAGTGGAATCGGCGCTCAAATGATTGTCGCAATCCGTAAATGTGTTTGCGAAAGAAAACTGACGCATTCTGAGAAGCGCTTGAGATTTTTCCTTTGAATAAAACGTCCTTTTGGATCAGTTAAAATTATGCTTTAAATACAAAGGAAATGCCTTTTATAAAATTAATTTTTTTAGGTCACTTGGCTGAATTCTTTCCCAAATTAGAAATTTACTGAAAAATAAGTAGATTTTGCAAAAAAAGCTTATATATATGAAAACATGTAGCGTTCTCGAAATACGAAAAAACGAACCTTTGTAAAATTTGCATAGGCATTTATTCGGAGTTTAATTAAATTAGATTTTCTCGAGTTTCCATTAGAAAATATTCAAAAAACTGAATGTTAATTGCCATACATTTGAAAATATAGGAGTAATACATTTTTAAAATATTTGAGATTATTTTTTAAAATACTGGTGAATGAACAAAATGGTACTTTTAAAAATAAACAGCAAAAATTTTAGGTTATATAAATTACTCAACTATAAAACATTGCATTAATACATACATTTGGACACTTACAAAGACGCGTTTATAAAAGAATTACATTAGTACTAGATCATTAACTTTACCTGCAGCTCGCACCGGCGAATGGACAACGGATTAAATAATTTTGCAAAGAATCTCAACACAAAAATGAAACTCATGCAAACTAAGAAGCAAAACAAACATTGCACGGATTATACGAACCTTAATCTATTCACACCATTAATTTTGCTATTGCAATTACAAAGTTTAGTGTTTTGTTAACTGTACGAATTTAACAGCGATTTAAGTTTTAACTTCAAACGGGACTTTTCAAGGGGAACAGATATTCAAATCCGCGAATTTCCTTCTAAACTTCGGAACTTCATTTTTATATACGTCACCGCAGACTTGGGCATTTAAGTGCTTTTTGAGCGACATTTAAGTTTTTTTTTAATTTTACATTTTTATATTGTCCCTTTCGTTTTAATTTTCATCAAATAGTTTTCATTTTTTATTTACATGCTTCGCATACTATTCATAATCAACCTTCGATTTAATTTCAGTATTCGTAATTTTTTTTTCAGGAATCATTAGTCTTTTCACGAAATAATGTCCAATTTTAAGTTTAAAATTCCTGTCAAATTCAATGAATAAATGTTTTTCGGTGCAGTTTTGTCTTTTTGTTTTAAATACATGCGCTGTTTCATTTGCCATTTTGTGTGGATTGATTACGCAAAATATTACATATTTTTGATTCAATTTTATACTCAAAGCACTCTATAAATACAAATATTAAAAGGGTAAAAATGTACACCTTTATTTTCATTTGTTTAAACGTATTATTCCTATCACTATTAAATTAATTAATTTATGCTAAAACATGCCTAATGTGCATAGTCCTAAGAAGCTTTAAACAAAAAAATAAGAACTTTTAATTAAATTTTAAACAAAAATTAAAAATTTTGAAAACGACTAAGAATTCCTTTACTTTAAATTTTAAACCAAAAATAAGTATATTTTTGCTTTAACGTTCCGTGTATCACTAAGTATACTACAAAAGTGTTCTATAAAAATCCATTGAAAATATTTTGCCTTTTAATACCCAAGACTGCATGAAAAATAAATGTCAAACATACTACTAAACACGTAATGGTAGTAAACACAACGGTTGAACTAATTCATTGGAAAGGGAAAATTTGCCTTGAAAGGGGAAAAATAGCAACCTAGTAACGTAAACAAAGCAACAAATGGTAGTCTATTTTTGTTTCAAGGACTGACCTAAGCTAGGAGTTCTCAAACTTTTAAAAAAATTTTTCACAACATAAAGAAGAAAATTTCATATGTATCACCATGTACCAATATACTTACGAAAGGGGTGCCATCCCACATTCATTTATATCAACTGTGTAAAAGTTGTACCACCTAAAATAATGTAATGTACCATTATTGGTACATGCATCTTAGTTTGAGAAACCAGGAGCCGAGCAAAGCAATTAAAAAAGGATATCACATCGCGAGTGAGGTGAGAACTTACCAATTAAGGGTACATCGTAGCGATTGTTGTCTCTTCCTCTAGCTTCTCTTGAAGTAGGGTGTGTGTCTACAGGGATCTGACTCTTGGCGTTCGGCTTGGGTTGAACGTGTCCACTGTTTGGCGGTGGAAGTTTTTTCACTCTTCTGCTCCTGGATTCACGCCGGGGCATCATCTCAATCCAAGGAATACGGTACTGGTTGTCATCAGGTGGTCCTCCGACGGATTTCGAGCTTTTCGTGTCGGTCGTCTCCAGCGGATTGGCAACCCTGTTGTGCTGTTGTTGTTGCTGCATTTTGTGGTACATCTGGTTAGAAGGGGCCAGCGCCACGAAAAAATTACTGTGGTGGCTTTTTCGTAAAGAGTTACTATTGCTGTTATCTTCATACTGCCCGCGGGCCGTCGTTGCCGTCGTCAGCAATAGCATTCCAGTCGTGAACAGAAGCAGAAGGAACGTCATTCTGGCACAGCTGAATATATGAATATTTTTTAACGACTAGCTAAGTCCAAATTCCCAATTTTCGGTACTATTTTTTTTTTCTTTGTTTCGACTCAATCAAACAGGTGTAAGCAAATTCACGCGTTCATGGTCTATAAAGCCGGGATGTAACAAAGACGGTGCTAGAGGGTTGGGGGGTGCAGCAAAGCAAGGCGGTAGGTATCTTATAATATCGGCAGCAGACGACGAAAGAGAATGAGTTCGAGTACAGCGTCCGGCTAGTATCGTCCGGGAGGTTTTCGTTCGCTCCTGCTCTCGCGCCAGATCAGCGCTGTGTGCCGATTTTCCCTCAACCAAAGCGCGCGCAACTCGACAGTTATTGGTTCGCCGGGAAAGGTCAGCAGGAGGAGGGGGACGGGAAGACACCAGAATTTATTCGCCGGCTACGATCGCCCACGCGTTTTTCTAGCCCAGCCTGTCGTGCGGAGAGGTGCCCGCGAACATACACGTGACTACTGCGTCTGACAAGCGAATTTTGCGCGCTTTTATGAACCGTCGCTGGCGGTTCTTTTTTTCCAGCGGCGTGGTTTCGGTGTTCTCGACTTATTGTGGTTTCGCGCGAATGAGTAATCCGCGTGTCTAACTGTTGTTTTGTTTCAACAACTACTCCCCTCCGCTTCAAAGGGTAAATATCTAGTGTCATCTTTAAAACTGAATGCTGTCACCCCCCGTGCGGAGTACGCAGTTCGATTGGATGCGACGATTCTTTGTGGTCATTTTTTCATGTTTCTGTCGCTGGCAAGACGCTGTGTCGTGGGCGGCTTCATTATTTCTGCGAATTTTATGATTCTGTGTTGCTTGAACACTTTACATGTCCCCCGTGTGCCATAACATTTGTTTAATTCTGTTCAACCAGGACATAGATTCCTGTGTTATGGTGCCGGATCTGAGTCTGCTACATCTATTTAAATCTCGTGTTTTACTTTAATTAGGGTCTCGGTAGAACATTATATTAAATCATATAATATTTTATTGCGCACTACCGTCAGAAATACATAGCCTGTGCTTGTGATTAACTTCTGCATGTTGCTTTAATAGTCTGCAATTACCAAGGAAATGCAATTTGGACTTCATTTATTGTTTCCAAGTAATTGCCCATCACATAAACTATTTTCCATTTAGCTTAATAGATATTTTTATATCTTTCTTGGAAATATATATATTTTCTCTTAATTTAAATCTCTAGTCAGTATCTCCTCCCCTTTATCCTTTTATTTTTTAAATACTTAACTTTATTATCATTTAAATTTTCACTTATTAGTCCAAAGGGGCTTTTGTCCCTGAAGGACTATTGTTTTCGTTTTGGCATTTTGCGTTGATTCACTATAAATGCCCGATTCACTTTTCAAATTGGTGCCACCACATATTATCGTCTTGTATTATATTTGAAGAAATTAAATAATGAAAAAACTGCATAAATGTATGTATGCTTTTCGCATTGTTATAAAACAGCGGTACCTAGAGCCGTGCAATTTTCAGTAACGTACGTTTTCACCCGAATATGAGCATCTGGAAGCCCAAATTTGGAATTTGTTTTATTATTTATTTCATATTTGTAAAACTTTAACGAATTTTTGATGAACAAACTCAACGCTTTAAAAGCGAGCAATGACAGCACTCTTCGGAGAAAAAAACTTATCTTCAGCGCGCGGAACTGTGTATCGGAAATTCTAAAGATATGCTCATTTTAAAATAATTATGCGATATTGCTGTTGAACTGAATTTTATGGCTTAAGTGCGAAGAACATGATATTTAATAAATAAAGGTAGCACACAAAACGTTAAAAAAACGCCCTTTTGGACGTAATTTAAAATGTTAAACATTTCAGATTTTTTTATTTATTTATTATTATTATTCTGCGTTAACATTTTTTATTAATTAATATATATTTTATTTATTAATCCCAAATTATTCTGCCACTAGCTTTCGGCTGTGAACGGGTAGATAGAAGGCCGCTTAATAAGTGTTGTTCAGGCCAGGTTCCAACAGGCTAATCGCAGGGAAATTTTCGTGCCTGTCTTCATTTGCAGGTACCTAAAAGTGCTACATCTCTAAAGTGAGTAATGCTTTCGTTAAGAACTTTCCTCGTATTCACATTATATACCAATAAGCCACAAAAACAACGACGCAGCCAGTTTTTTTCTATTAATATCGCATCTACTTTTCATCTCAGTATTTTGATGTACAGTTTGCTTTTAGGCCATTGAGAAATGACTTTAATTTTGGTGACTAAGATGTAAGATTTCTAAATTTGGTAACGATTTTTCCTATACTGATTCTACATTAGTGTTTCCTGCAATAACATTAATTAATTTTTGTTATCTATTTTGCTTCTGATTGGATGCTTCTGATGCACATGGCAAATAAAAATTAAAATATGTGCAATTATTAGTCCGAAATGGACGTTAGTCTCGAATGGCATATAAGTCTTCAAACGGTACATTGAGTCAAACATTTAAATCCGTTGTATCACTTTTCAAATAGTTGCTACCAAATATTTTCGCCCTGTATTGTATTTATAGAAATTAAATAATGAAGAATCTGCATAAATGTATTTATGCTTCTCGCATTGTGATAAAACAACGGTATCTAGAGCCATCCAATTTTGAATAACGTACGTCTCCATACGAAAATGGGCATCTGGAAGTCCAAATTTGGAATTTGTTTTATTTATTTCATATCCTGTAAAACATTTATGAGTTTTTAATTAGGAAACTCAATGATTTCAAAGTAAGCAATGGGCAAAACTGTATGGAAAAAAAAGACACTTTTATTGCCAGCGCAGGAGACCGTGTATCGGAAATTCTAAATATAGCTCTTTTTAAATTATGTTGCGTTTGATATTTCTGTTGAATTGAGTTTTATGGGTTAAGTGTGAAGAACATAAGATTTAATAAATAAAGGTAACAGAGCGTTAAATAAACGCCCCTCTGGGCGTAATATAAAATCTGAAAACATTCAGATTTTTTTTTCGTTTTATAATTTTTTTAAAAGTGTGTTTTATTTTGTGTTTTTCGGTATAAATCACACATTATCAATGATAAAATTTTTAGATATTATTAAAGCATAAGCAAAAAATTATAAGAAAGTTATGAAACAAGAAAACTGAACACATTCAGAGAACGAAGAAATCGGTTCGAATGTTCAGTTTCGGAAACTGGATGTAATAACAAAAAGACCGAACTCAACTGGAAGCTAAAATAAGAAAAGGAAATACCTTCAGTTCACCATTAACTGCGCCAAGATGGCAAACATCCTCCTTAAAAACTGCAAGACTGTAAACTCAACACGTTCTTTGTCCCGTCTGCTTCAGACTGCAACACTTTTTTTAAATACATAGAAAATCGCTCAAATAATATTTTCTGCCATTCATTTTTTAAAGAAGAAGGCGAAAAGTTTGTTTTATAATCTTCAGAAATTTCAGAACTTCACATCCGACAAATTTTTTGATGCCGAAATTTTAAAATCACATTCTTTAAATAGTCTAAAAAATCAAGCGGTTTGCAAAGATTCACCAAAAATTGCCATTCTCATGTTAACCTCATTAAAAAGATTTTACTTCGCTCTATTTGATGGTTCAAGCACTAAAATTTTGATTAAAAAAAAAGGCAGTTCTATATCCCCCGTTCCATGGGGCTGATTGACGAAATTCAAATTGCTTTTTTTAAGTCTCGAAAGCGCAACTTAGGATATATATTAGATTTATATTTAGCATTGTTCTAACATAGGTATTTCGACACAAAATGGGTCTTTTTCTGAAATAACATACCAATTTTTCCATATTTCAATCTACGATTCAAATTATGCCTAAATATTAAATTTTGTGAAATTTGGTGCAAAATTTACTCAAAAATTTAACTTGGCGAATTTTTTTTAGTTTGAGCCAAGAATAATTCACTTGGCGAACTTATTAATACATGGCAACCTATTTTCCCATTCCTTCCGTTGGGCGGGAGCGAAAAAAAAGTTCTAGCGTGGGTAAACCACATTAGATGTTATTATTGCTTTCAACAAATGTGCCGAATTTCAAAACGTGCCAACATAGAAATTCACGTATATCTTCGAAAATTTTGAATAAAAAGCTCTAATGTTTTCCACGTATAATTAGAAATACACCTACTTTAAGTTGATGGTAAAACTTTCGTAGGTTATAATTAAAAATTTTTTTTTCCAAAAATTGATAAAAATTGTTTAAAATACAAATTTAAAAAATAAATCATTACAAATGGATTACTTTTATTGGGAGTGAACCTAAATTTCGAACTGTGAAAGAAGGAATCAAGTAAGTATAATAAAAAAGAGATATTAATAAATACATACCAAATTCAATAAACATGGAGGAGCTAAAATTTTGGGAGCTAATTTTTTAAAAACTACTCTTGCGATTTTTACAAAACTTAGCAGTTTGGCATCATTTGAGTCGTAGAATGGAAATGTGGAAAACAATTGGCATGTCATTTCAGAAAAAGTCTGATTTTGTGTAAAAATACCTATATTAGAACAATGCTGTATATAAATCTACTGCATATGCTAAGTCGCGCTTTCGAGGCATGTAAAACGCAATTTGAATTTCGTCAATCGGCCCAGTAGAACGGGAGATAGATTACTGTCACTTTTTTTTTCGCTATGTACCTACAAAAAATGGTTTAAACATTAAATAAAAAAACTAGGTCAAATTAAAAAAACGTCGTTTTACCACATTCCACTGCCATCGACCAACTGTGTATGAACAAAATTTGAACTGGAACAGGAAATAGGTAAATAGGAACAGGGATAGGTATAGGAAATACGTAAAGTAAGGAGTAGGTAAAATCAAGAAGTAAATAAATTCCACCCACAGCAAACCTCTATGAGTGAACTACATAAAAGCTCATACTAAAAACATCTTTTTTTACTTCATTTTTAATCCTGCAGAACTGGGGCTTCATTAAAAGAATATATCCTTTTCCTACTTGTTTGCTCGTGCTTGCAATTTATACAAGAAAAATGTCTTCCCTTTCGGAGGATGTTTTATCATTATATTTAAATGTGCCCTTTTAGTTTTATGATTTTATTAATATAAACAGAAAATATAATTTCTATCTTCATATAATTGAATTCAAACCATTGTTACAGTTGCCAAGTTATTTATTGATGAAATGAATCCTTTTTATAATTTAATCGAAACTGCTCAGTTGAATCGAAACGCTTCCTGCTTTTTATTGCGTGATTTTTTTACAAAATGAATTCATTTTACTATTGAATCGACTTTATCGATACATTTATCGAACTGCTGAATTGAATACATGTTACTTCGCCTTTTATCACGTTGCATTTGAAATATGCAACACAATAAAAAGACAACTGCATTGGTTGCATTTTGTTGTTACTGTTCGTGTAAAACAGTTTCCATTAAAAAGGAAAAATATATATTGATCTTAATAATGTCTAGCTAGTGTAATTTAATAAAAAATCTAATATTTCTGATTAAACATAGCATGATTGAAATCCATTTCTGCTTTCTTGCACAATGTAAAGGAAGTATTTTAATCACGAAAAATTCCGGGTACTATATTTCGACGAAAATATCCATTTTGGTGGCTATCGAATGCAATTTAACGATGTTTTTGCTGGACATCTGTACATAAGGACAGAATAAAGGACTCTATTTCCCCAAACGAATTATAAAACGATTTAAATGGATTCAGAAGAGATTTTTTTTCATGGTGTCTGTACGTACATATGTATGAATATATCTCGCATAAATCAGAACGTTCGAATATTGTATATAGGACTGCTGTGACATGTAGATGTGCACCTCCTAATTTTGCTTGCAGTCGGCCGCACTAAAAGTATATAAATATATGTATATATAGATCCGCTCTGTTACTCAACTCGGTCAGCTCAGATTTTTTATTCTTATATGTTGGTAAATTGTGCATTTTTTGCTTTAAAAGTGATCGAATTATGTTATTCTTATCTTCCGGATAAGGGTTTTATGCTTTTAGTAAATCTGCATGCAGCATTTGTACAATTATCAACAATTTAAAAGTTGTTTAAGTGCGGCTAAGCGTAATCGTTTCTCCTATGGCAGCCATATTTGTTTACATTTGAAACTTAGGAGAATATTGGACTCGTTGCCAATCTATAGAAACTAAGCTTCTCGACAACAAAGATAACGCCTTCTTTTATTACTGCGAATTAAATCATGCAAATAAGTGTTTAAGATTTACTTCGTAATTTTAATATATATACTATTTTGAGTTTTTATGTATTTTTGCCTTGTCGCAAATAGAGAAGTGAATTAATTGAATCAGAAATACTGAATCGCCTGTGAAAAACTGTTTCTTTTTTCTTGTTTGTTTGTTTAATTTCTTTTACATATCGTTTTGGATTCATTATAATATTTGAATAGAACCTATGGCAACGATTAAGTAATTCTCCAGATGATATACATAATTTTTTGTGCATTCTGATGAGTTTTAAAATGAACACGATGTAACGCTGGTACACATCAGATTTTTTATTTAAATCTGTCAGATTATAAAGTAGAAAATACAATCTAAAAAACAGCGTTTATTGCTTTCAGATCTTTCCGTTCGTTTTTCAATAACAATTCAGTAGATTAAATTTGAAAACTATATATTTTACGCTTTTTCAATGGCAACACATTGGTGAGTGGAACATAAAAGTATTTTATACGGGGCAGTGGCAAAGACACTGCTTTTAAATATCGAAAATTGTTAAGCAAAATTTACATGTAAATATCTTACATTATGTGGTATAATTATCGGCTGTCTGGAATGTGGGCGTACCCAATTGTAAATATCAGACAAACTTGGAATTGCCCAGAGTGTCATCTCCAGGCTTTGGCAACGATTCAAAGATGATGGTAATGTAAGTAGACGTTACAGCATAGGTTGCACCAGAGTTTCAATGCCGAATGAGGACCGGTATTTGGCAGTTACTGCCAAAAGAAACAGGCGGAGCACAGCCTCAGACCTCTCTTGTCAGCTCTCTTCAGCCACTGGTACGACAATTTCAAGGCAGACCGTGCACAGACGTTCAGGGCAGATTGGTCTATATGCTCGTAGACCTGTCAAATGCCTTCCACTTACTGCAACTCACTGTCGCCTGCGGTTAACCTGGAGTAGAGAGCATGCATTGTGGACACCGCAACAGCGGGCTTGTGTGATGTTTTCCGACGAGGTCAGGTTTAGCTTGCAGTCTGATTCTCGCCGGAATTTCATATGAAGAGCTCCAGGTACCCGTTACCACCAAGAAAACATCATTGAACGACACCGTTAACGGTGTTGCAGGAGTGCTCGTTTGCTGTGGAATAATTTTGGGTTCCAGAACTGACCTGCATGTTTAAATTGAAACCATGACAAGCCAAATCTATCGGGACGTCATTCTGGAACAACATTTACGTTTGTTTCGGGGCGCCATGGGCGCACAATTTGTGTTTATGGATGACAACGCCCATGCAAACACCGTGCAAACATCGTAAGCGAATGCCTTCAATCGGAGGATATCACCCGTATGGACTGTCCAGCATTCTCACCGGACTTGAATCCAGTGGAGCACGTGTGGGACATGGTTGGCCGACGAGTTGCAGCCCATCAACCTCCTCCTACATGTGTACCGGAACTTCGGAGAGCATTGTTTTTTGAGTGGTGTAATATCCCCCAAGATCAGATCAATAATTTGATACTCAGCATGCCTAGGCATTGTACGGACTGTATTGCATCGTCTGGGAGACATACAATGTATTAACAATCATACCAACCATGTAATGTTGGTTTTTTGTAATTTACTCCAGGGAGAAAAAATTGCTAATTATTTTAATAATATCAAACATATAGCATCTTTTTTTGCTCTTTACCTTTTGTTTAATAAATAAGCTTTACAAATAAGTCAAATTTGTTTTGCTTCTAACTCTTCCTTTGCCTGATTTTGCATTATCCTTAATTTATGGACATGAGTGTATTTTATATTCCAATGGTGTTGCCACTGGGCGCTTTCAGATCGCTTAGTTTGTTAAAAAAATTTCATCAAATTCAACAAAATATGAAGTACATGAAAGAAAATTAGTGAAAGAAAAGACGTACTTTTCCTCATTTAATGCATCATTGTTACATATTTTCGCTTGCGAGTCCAATGGTGTCAAATTCCAAATTGCATACAACATTTATGATTTGGAAACACTTGAGGTGCGAAAATGTTTTTATCAAAATAAAAAAAATATTAAACAAAAATCTGAAATGTTTCAGATTTTAAATTACGTCAAAAGAGACGTTTTTTTTCCACATTTTGTGTGTTACCTTTATTTATTAAACATCATGCTCTTTGCACTTAAACCATAAAATTCAGTGTAACAGCAATACCGCAAAATAATTTTAAAATGAGCATATCCTTAGAATTTCCGATACAAACTCTCGCGCGATGCAAATAAAAATGTTTTTTTCTGTGCAACGTTGCCATTGCTCGCTTTGAAATCCTCGAGTTTGTTAAATAAAAATTCGTTAAAATTTTACGAAATATGAAATTGATAATAAAGCAAATTTCAAATTTGGCTCCCGGAGGCTCATATTCTCAGGAGGATGGCTCTAGGTACCGTTATTGTATCACAATGCCAGAAACATATATTCATTTATGCAGATTTCTCACTATTTAATTTCTTTAAATATAATACAGGGCGATCATATTTGGTGGCAACAATTTGAAAAGTAAAACAACGCTTATAGTGAATCAACGCAAAATGCCAACACGGAATTAACAGTCCTTCTGGGCAAATTGCCCCATCGGACTAAAGCTCTTTTTATGAAAATTAAAAAAAATGTTGTACATAAATTTAAAATTTCGCTTACTAAATATTTTCGAAAATATAACGAGCAATAAAAACTATACCAGAAAGGAAAGAATTCAAATTTCCATTTATCGTCTACTTGAAATCTAAAGTTTGTTGCATGCAAGAGATATTTGTTGGTTAGATTTTGTAATTCAAACATACTGAGAGCTAAATACTAGACTGATGCTTCTTTCAAATAATTCTAGCATATTTAATTAAATGTTAAATAATTTACTTATATTTAAACTAAAAATAAATAAATTACGAATATTTTTAAGTTTTTAGAGAAACAAAATTAGAGAATAATGGTGAATGTTGAATAGAAATATTTTTGTCCCGTTTTTAAATCACATTTTATTATTAAAACTTATTACAATGTATGTCGAAATAAGAGAAAGCTTAAGTTAAAGCACATGTAAGTAAATTGATGTATTTAAAATGAACAAGTACATTCTAAATGAGAAAAGAAAATAACACCAGTAATAAATTTACTTAATTATGTGATTGACGTTATACTATCTTATTTACTGCAACAACTTAAACTGTTAGGGCACTTTGAACTGCACAAGAAACCCTTGCTTTTAACAACCCCTCTCTGTCGTCTCCCAAAGCATATGTTTCTTGTCGACATGCACAGGTGATCGTTCGAATGTGTAAGAATGTAACGAAATATTAGGTCTTTCACCGACGTATTTGGTACCTGTTGACAATGGCCGGAGAATGTCGACAGGTCTCCAATTTCGATCTTTCACGACAATATACACAACTTTCAGCATACATGACAATACGTATGATGCAGTTATTGAGTAAAGAATGTTTTATTTTTTACTGTTTATTAACTACATTACTCTTAAAGTTCGCATAATCTGATATATCTCGTTCGCTTCTGTAGTTTCATACTGTTGCGTTTATACGGGTTCGTAGATTTGAGAGTATCCGATGAAAACACGATGCAGAACAATAAAAAGCACAATTTATTTACAGGAATCACTACAGCACAGTTCCAAAATTACCTTTAAAAGCGTCGAAAATCTACAATAAGTACGCTGAAACAATCAGCAACACAGCTTCAGGCTGTAACTGTAAAGGTAGCTTCACGGCAACACTAAACTTATAATAAACACCGTGGAACAATCACCAATACACTGTCGAGCTATACTGTAAAGTTAGCTTCACGGCAAAGCACCATCTCGATCGCTTTCCGTTCACCAGAACTCTCGCGTAGCTTAGCACTCGCAGTGAGCAGCTATTCTCACAACTAATCACACTGCTCGCAACACTTCACAACCTTCACAATCTACACTACTCTCAGAAACGCAAGGGTTTATATAGCTTTTCTTTAAGTTCCACACGTTTCGAGAAATATCTCGACAGGAAATTATACTAGAAGCTCCCGATTGGACCATGGGATATCGCCTATTTGGTCGCCAAATGGACGATAAAGTCGCCAATCTGGCAACATTACCATACACTATTTTATGGCAACCCTAGTGCTATGCCGGAAAGCTTACATACAGGCGCAACCGCCGAATTTTTCGCAACAATACATTTTAACATTCAACTATCATACTCTTATTTAACATAACAGAGATATAAAGAAAATTACTGAGAATGAGAAAATACGAAGTAAAAGGCCGTTCAAAATCTAATTGCAGATTTCTTTTAGGTTTACTAGACCAAGCAATTCGGTGTTTTCTTTAATCAAAAAATATTTTCATTTTTGCTATACCTTATTTGATGCTACTGCTATGAATGTTTTTTCTAATTATTTTCAATAATATTAATCAGTTTAATTAGTAGTTTTATATTCTTAATTTTCTCATCTCATTACTTAGCATATTTTAGGCTTAGCTACTAAACAAGTCGAATTGATTTTCTTCAATTCTAAATTTTATTGCGATAATATATTTTCAGATTTTAATTTGTTTTTACTCTAATGCTGCAGATTTTAAGAACTAACTTCTCTCTCTCTCTTTTTTTTTTGTTTTCACTTAATTAAATTTCCTCTTACCTTTTTTCATATGTTGTATAACTTCTGTTGTGCATGCTTTTCGATTCGATTAAACTGAAAATTCTTCTTATTATTATTAGATTTTTAAGCCTTTTTGCTTGTTTATGACGTCGATTCTATATATATTGTTACGGATTTTGTATTAAGTCAGCTATTTTTGGTAAAACTGTAATTAGAATTATTTTATTTACCCCATGTAACGCAGCTCGCGACGAGTTTTAAAAGAAAGCTACACCGAAAACGTAAAAATACAGGAACAAGCGCGCATTTAATAAATAGATATCGTGTAATTTATATTTAAATTCAAACAATGCAATTGTGTGTTAGCTGTAACTGTAATTGTACCCTTTTGCTTTCCTGAAACCTCGAGAAATTACGAGAAGCTTTTCATGGCTGATTAAAAAGCTTATAAAAGCCGTAAAAAACATCTCAGTTCAGTTGCTTACTAAGTTATTGTTGTTTACTTATCCACTGTAATTTTGAGATTGCATTAGCTTTCTCTGCGCTTTGAATTCTGTTCTATTTAACGTTTTAGAAGTCTCTACATATAATAAAACAAAGAGTCTGTGTGTGTGTGTCTTTCGTTCGTGTTGCGAGTAAGCTAACAGACTCAGGGCCACCAAATTTGGTACATAGGTGTATCTACACAAGAGCCAGTGCACCTCGAAGCGATTTTTTCGAAATTCGAATTCGAATGTTTTTTATTTTATGTTTTGTGACCAAATCGCGTCATTTTGAGACATAATGGGCTACAGGAAAGCGAGATTTCACTCTATACATTTCATTTTTACATCGTCATGAAGCGTAGACACTTAGCTATTTTATGAAGTTAAAAAAAATTTCGTATTTCAATAAAACGATTAAATACGAATTTGTTTAGGAAGGTGAGCTTAACACCTTTTCAGCGGAATTTTTTTTAAAAAAAACTTATTTTAAAAAATGTGCAGTTTATTTTCCTTTGATTTTTGGACACGTTGAACTTTAATCCTTTCGACTCCTTTT
>KK114991.1:89116-109625 GCA_000611955.2 Stegodyphus mimosarum | reverse complement strand
CATTCCATTCAAACTATCGAGTAAAAACACTTTATAAAATGCTTGCTTAAAATCTTCCTATGCCTGAAACGAAGCTCAAAGACTTCGCTTTACAAGTTAAGTGGCTGCGATGTGACTGCTGACACATTTCCTCAGAAGATTACCTAAAGTATCATAACATTTCAAAATTTCAGAAAAAGGATCATTCAAACTATCGAGTAAGAAAATGTTTAAAATATTTTTATTTTATTGTAAAATTTTTGTATAATTTTTTATGTTGTCATGGTGGTGCTTAAGAACGGGGATATAAATTATGCTTTAACAAATGTTTAATGCACATCTCATGCAATTAATTTGCTAAAAATTCAAGTTGTATATGTTTTTCTGGAGATACATCAGGGCCGTATACAAAGGAGGGTTGGAATCTTAACAAAGAGAGAAATGTTGGAAGAACTTACGCGGCCATATGTCCCAGGTGTGTCTTTTAGGCATTTTTCCGGTACGTTTAAAAGCCAGACGAAGGCTGGCCGCATAGCGGCTAGTTTAAAATATAACTACTGCCAAATATTGCGATATTGTCCGAATATATGTGAGGTAAAATTTCAGCATTCTATTTCATTTCTTGTAATAAGAATAAATTTCATTAACTTTTCATCAGACTTCTGCATTCAATCTATTAAGAACCCGTACACACGCAACAATACATATTTAAATGATTAACCCGGCCTGCGCGGTTTCAGAATTTACATATATTTTTGTTTTTGCCTATATTGGACTGCTTGTACTTTCAGGTTTTGTTTTTAGACTCAGATTGCTCAAAATAATATTTTTACGCTTTTTAAAAATATTTTATGTTTATGATGCTATAAATTTTGCAACTACTTGCTACTTGCTATAAATTTTGCAGTACTACTTAATATTACTTCAGCCTATAGGGTTATAATATGTATAGAGAAGTTTGACAATATAAGATCTAAAATTAGACAAAATCAATCGTACTTTCGAAATGCATTTATTTTTAGGATTTTACACAGATTACTTTGATTGTTCTCCTAAGACATTGATTTCAAACTTTACTTTTTTTGCTTGTTTAGAACCAGGCTGATTTATTTACTTTCGTTGCGCCAATCGCTTGATGACGACGCAGCGAAAGATGCAGATTTCTTTACTTCATTTTTCGTTTTGGCATGTTTTGCCTCTTTTTTCTTCCAGTTTGACACTGTGCTTCTGGTTTTTGGTTTTTTAGGGGGGCTTGCATATGTTTATTCTGAATCGAATATCGGATGAATTTTAAATATATTTTTTTTTAAATTTATATTGCGAATTATTCAAATTACAGCTTTCAAGTTACGGTATACAGAGGCTGTTCGCACATTTTTTAGACGATGTATATTGTATTCACAAAACTAAATTACATAAAATTCTTGTGTTTTAAATGTTCTATTTGACATCCCTTATTCTGAACTATCTTTCGACACCGCAATTTCCAGGATAATAATGCCTTTTGAAGTGTCAGAAGAGGTATTCTATCCCATTCCTCCCGAACAGCTTTCCAGAGTCCTGTTAGGGTTTTCGGACAACGTGTGGATAATGCAGTTTTTAAAAGTCCGAAAGCACAAAAATCCTTAGGTGACACGTCGGGAGATTTAGTAGGGATATCGGTGAAGGATATGGCCTTGATACCAGTTTTTGTTCCATTTCTTTTAGGAAATTTACGGTGGATTTTGATGTGTGACTGCTAGATTTGTCCCGATGGAGTCTCACAGATCGATGGCACGGTGGGTAAAACGATGGTATTTCATTCAGAAAAATTGGCGATAAAATATGTTCCCGATAGTACTTGGAGTTAATTTTGACATTTTGTTCCACTCTCTTAATTTTTAACTTGCCATTATCAGAAAAACCAGCAACAATCATGAATCCCTTAGGAAAACTTTCTTTCGATTCTTTCAACCATGTACTTAAATTTTTTTCTCCCCTTTTGTGATAATAAATGGCTCTTTTTTTGTTACAATCATTTAAATACGCCCATGCTTCATCTATTGTGACAATTTTCCATTTTTCTTTGGATAAGTGTTTCTCATATAGAATTCTGCAGCGTGTCCTGTGTCGAGCGATATGCTTTGGAAGAAGACGATGCACATTGCTTTTTTTTCGCTTTCTTAGGATTTAAATCAACGTTTATCATTTTGTTTACAGTGGGCACCGAGCATTTTAATGATTTTGCAACTGTCCTTTGACTCGGGGGATTTTCTTTTAACATTAAACAACGTACATTTGCAATAGTCGAAGATGTCCGTTTTTTCCTTGGATACTTGTTTGGAATTCTTGTCCCACTCGAGACTCCAAATTGACGTTTTTTTCCTTTCTTGTTAATGATATTACCTATCGACGATTCAGATATCACAAAACCATGATTCTCACATCGTTTTTGGATAACGGAGTACGCATATTTCTCTTCGGAAAGAGCGTCAATGTAGCCTTCGAACCACTGCTTTGTTAAATTCGCCATTTTGAATAAAAACAAAACTTTCAAGCCACAGACGATAATTTGGACTTTTAAAAACATAGTACAATTGCAATTACGTCTTTTGCAGCAAACGATGTTTTATTACCGCTTACCAAATTCGTCTAAAAAATGTGCGAACAGCCTCTGTACTACATACTTCAGCTTACATATTGCATTTTTTCAAGACACTAATATTATTTTATCCACGTTTAATATTTACTAAACGTAGCAATTCATCGTGCATTAAACACTGGTATTTTATGGGTACACAGTACTTTATGCGTGCGTCTATAACACAGCACCTTTTTGAGTATGTCCGTAACCTTAGTATTCCTTCCAAACAACTTTGTAGTTCTTTAAGTAACAGGAGTCAATGGATGGCGCACAGTATGTATAACTAGTGCCCAGTGCTTTATGAATCCCCACTTGAAAAGGAACTCGCCAATACAATCATTCATAATAATCTATTAAATAATAGTCAAGAAATTTACCCTACTTGGTCACCTGTTGAGAAACCAAAAACAGTTCCTGTTTCATTTTGAAGATACATTAGCTTTACGAAGTATCTACAAGTGAATCTTCTGTTGTGTCAAGCAGGACCCCATCGGTATCTAAAGTTAAATATTTAAGAAAATGAAGTTTGCAGTCACCTTTATAAAGCATTATGTTTCTTAAGTAAACATGTAAATTGAAGTTTAATATTTCGAAGTAGGTTTTCCTCAGCTCAAAATCAAATATTTGTCCATAGCTAAGTCGTGTCTAAGGCTCCGCTCAGACGCTGGTATAAATGTCATAGAGGCATAGACATAAGGCATAAAATGCAGGAGTTCCGTTCTTGCGACACACGGTCTAAGCTGTAGCCAATTAGGGAAGCTAAATTTGCGCATGCGTGGATGTGTTTACAGCTTTCCCACTCGATAGGTTTGGCGCGTTCGTTCTGATTGGTCGACTCTTATACCAAAAAGATCCTAAACTACGAACTTTTTGTCAAAGCCTCTAAACCAATTTTTGTGATGTAGCTGGTTACCTAGCAATGATACTCGTCTTAAACCAATTACAGCATTTACACCATAGTCTTAACGAAGCCTAACAACACGAATTAGAACTAAAAACAACTTTAAAATTCATTTTTAAATTAACAGTGACATTAAAAACAACAAAATACTTTTCTAAATGCTTTATAACTGAAGTAGATATTTGCAACCTCGCTTCAATGGCCAGGTTCTTATCCAAAGTATGGGTTTCTGGGAATTCTTCGTCATTCCTAAGTCAGGTTACGTTAGGTCAGGTTACCTGATTATAGCAAAATACACGAGGGCTATCTGCCTGCCTTTACGGAGGACTTTTTATGGGAAATTGCCTTGTCTTCACATTTCACATTGAAAAACCACGAAAACATACCATGCAGTCAAACGTTTCTCCTGGTTGCGGATCCACGTCAAACTAACCGTATTCAGTGGTCTAACATTCTACATTTCATATTACTTAATAATATGTGACGGGAAGTTACACATTATCATATTTAAAATTAGACAGATCAATCTTGCTTGGGAAAGGAAAAATCTTTTTTCGAATTATGCTTGTTGCTTGAGGAAGAGGAATCCGATTTCTTTCCCTTCGAAATGCATTTAGTTTTCAAAATCCAGGGTCGGAAAAAGGTAGATAGCTGACTAATTTTCAATTACTACAACATATATTTCGTGGTTTTAGATTCTATCACAAATGATATCAAACTAAAAAAGTCAGGGAATAAATGGAACTGCAAATTAATTGGACCGTGAAGATACAGCACGGCCGAGAGCATCCCAAAGATTTTCAATGGGATTAAGGTCGGGCGAATATGCTGGCCACGCCATACGCGCAA
This sequence comes from Stegodyphus mimosarum, assembly GCA_000611955.2. NCBI lineage: Eukaryota > Metazoa > Arthropoda > Arachnida > Araneae > Eresidae > Stegodyphus > Stegodyphus mimosarum. Next base: position 105,273 of record KK114991.1, on the reverse strand, counting down.
TCCCTTCGCTTTCCAGGTAGTCAGCGACGATGTCAGCTCTATGGGGACGTGCGTTATCGTCCATTAAAACAAAAGTAGGGATAACTGCTGCATCGTACAATCTCACATTGGGTTCCAGGATTTCATTTCGATACCGGACAGCCGTCAAAGAACCCCGTTTAAAGATGTGCAGGTCGGTGCGGTATCCTAATGAAATCCCTGCCCACACCATAATGCTTCCGCCTCGGAACGCATGATGTTCGGTGATGTTTTGGGACTGATAGCGTGTTCGTTGTTTACGCCATATCTTTATACGCTTGTCATCTGTCTCCAGAGCAAATCCTGACTCATCAGTAAACATGACATTGCCCCAGTCAGACACATTCCAATTGACATGCTTCCAGCACCACTGTAATCATGCCCCTCTTGATTGGGCGGATACAGGAACACAAACTCGAGTTACCCGTACGTACAGTCCACTCATATGTAATTTCGGCGTACAGTAGCTGCATATATCGCCTTATCAATGGACGCTGTAATCATAGATGTCACACGTGTAGAGGTCGCTCTGCGATTCCGCTTGGCTACAATAGCAATATATCGATCTTCTGCGGAGGTTGTAACCCTTTGGACAACTGCCTGTGTGGTTTGGAATTGTTTCCATAAACGAGAAATTACAGAATGATGAACTCCGAAGAAAAGAGCAACATCTGTGATCGATCGTCCTGTTTCAATGCGCTCCACAGCACGCCAGAGCTCAGGATCTTCCATTCGTCTTCTGGAAGTCATAGAAACACGTATGTCTTGAAAACAAATTGTACGAAAGTTTTAAAAACCTTCTATCAGCACTTACAATCAACTTCTGTAACCCTTCATAAAGCTGGCTTCTGATAAGACTGCCTTTTTTGCATATTTCTTGACATGAAAGCTCGATTGGCTGTTACCTAACATATTTGTATACTTCCATCTACCTCTGCAGCGTATTGTATCCTCTTCAGTTCTGATTGGCTTCCGGAAATTAGCATTTTCCTCTTCGTGTTTAACTTATGGAAGTGAGGGTAAATGTCCAATAGCAACTCATATAAATGCCTAATGTAAGTGGGCATTTATATGAGTGTTTTAAGCCTCCTTATGACTCAAAGACATTGCACACTTTCTTAAAACCCTTACTTTATCAAGGCTCTGAACATACACGCCATACAGCAACCAACATTGCTTACCACTATACAGTTAATTCAGCTACTAGATTGTCACAGAATACAGCAAAGTGTGGAGACACCAGAGTTTCCTAGTATTAGTTCGCCCTAAGTGTACAGCTCAGACCAATTTTGACAGCTAACTCTCCTGCCACCAAACCTCTCGAGAGGACTTTCGGCTAGACAGTATTTAGGTATGTCCATGCCACAAAGGTAAAACAGCTTACACATATCCATGCCTTCTCAACGATTCAGAACCAGGCACAATGATATAGTAGCTGGAACTCTTGACTACTGTACCTACCAGGAGGGCTATTGTAATGTGATCAAAGATCTTTCACGTACTGTCAGATGTTGATAGAACAACGAATGATCACTACGATATGAGTCTTTTCCTATCTCTTTTTTTACAATCAGCAACCTCTCGAAAGGATCTTAGGCTCGACGGTATTTTAAGTACCCCATGACGAAACGATATTATACATTTAGAACATCTATGCTTTCTCCGGGATCCGAACCTGGGGCCAAGATTATGGGAGTCGGATCTAACAAACGTTTAAGCTAAGCAAGTGTGAATTTAAATTCTCTACTCTGTTTTACTTTTTTTTTTCATAAACTAAATTAAATGACTTTGTCACATGTTACATTAGGACTATATGTCTCAGAGAGAAAATAACGTTTAAAGGGAAAGAAGCTCTTATTCACATTCCACATCCTGAGTAGCAGGATAGAGCTTGATGGGTTGGCCACCAGAAACGCAATACAAATGCTTTAAGCATTTAATTTTTCAGATTCTTGGCTCTCTACACACTTTTCTATCTCATAGATCTAAATTTTGGATTTAAATCTATACTTCTAAACTTCTAATTATTATGATATTTCCATTATGTTTTCACTGCTTTAGGGGACAGCGGACGTTCAAATATTTTTTTTTTATTATTGAAACATTGCATACATGTATATTTTACCATAATTATGTTAAATAACTTCGGAAAAAATTTTTCAATTTTTTTTAAATTTCTTTTTAATTTTTCAATTTTTTTTAAATTTCTTTTTAATTTAAATTTTTTTTTCAAAATGCTCCATGCGACTTGATTTCTTTCTATTTCTTGTATTTTTGCTTTACTTTTATTGAAAATGGATTACAAACACGATTTGATATCAATTAGCGAACTGCATAAAATTTTAATTTTTAATTAATATTTCTTTTACATATACCTAAATTTCGAACAATATTTCCCACTTTAATTGGGCCTTTATTCCCTTTATGAATTTTTATTCAAAAATGCATAATAAGTTTTGTTACGTGTACAAACAGTAATCTAAATTACGAATTACAATCATTTTAAACATAAACTATAGCTCATGGAGCATTTTGAAAATGTGGCAAACACGAAAATTTCATCATGAGTAAAATGCATTTTAAGAATATTTTTACGATTACCTTAATATTTACTTCTCAGTATGTCCTAATACATCATTTTATTTAATATAAAATAATTTGATATTGTTTTACGTATGCAATAATTACTTTTCTATTAATAAAACTGTAGATTGGTAAGAAATACTTAATATTATTTTTAAATTTTCTCAAACACTTTCACTAAATTCAGTTAAATACATTTTTAAAACTAGGAACCACTTTAAAAACTTCCTACACCAAAAGTTTCCCTTTCCTTACTTCCATTTCCATTATGCTTAGCTACTTCACCCTTTTTGTTTTTGGTAATTCTTCTTTTCTTGTATCCGGTCCAATACCTCTTTTCCTTTGTTCTATACGACATTTATCTTGCCTCTGTCCAATAGATTTTGAGCATAAATTTATATTTTTCTGTTCCATACCTAAAGTATTTAAACATCCAAAATTAAAGTCACCAATGCTGTCAGCCATTTACAGTCTGTTTTTCGATACAAATGTTTCCTTGGGGCAGTTCTTCCAAATGAGACCATATAAATTCTCGTTACTGTCTTGTGTTTTTCCAGATATGCATCTTGCTGAAAGTTCATTACTGGCTAGTCTTTGACACACTGGCAGTATTTTGGATAAAATATCTATTGTTAATTTGTTTTTCATCATTACATGAGATTTACGTTTATTATTTTTGGCAATGCTACGTTGAAAATGTACACCACGGGCATTTATTATGTCTGGATGAATAATCAGTGGAGAAACAGTAAAACATACTTGCGTAAATTGCAATCTTCATATCTTACACATTCGTATCTTACTAATAGAAGGATGTATTAGTTGCAGAAATAAAAACAACATTTCTCAAGTGTTTGTTTGCTTTTTTGCTGATATTTAAATGTCCCTTTAAATGTCACTAAAAAGGTAAACAAGCGTATTCGAATGATTATAACTTCTTTAAAAATAATTTTACACACAATCGGTTTTTTGTAGACGGCAGAATTAAAACTGTAGAATATTATCACACGAAACTTTTGGGGGATTTTCCTAAAACCATCGTCCACTGTCCCCTTACATACTTTTTATCGCATAGATCTAAATTTTGGGTTTAAATCTATATTCCAAATTTGGCATTATTGTGATATTACCATTACACTTTTACTGCTAATAAGGAGTATTCTTGATCGAAGCCGCCGTTTAAATACCATCTTTTCTGCTCACATTGCATAATTCTAATTCATGTGATAGGACGTATTTTTTTCCCGTTGCAGTGCTAAGATTGGAAAACCCAACAGTTTGTAACGTTTATCCTAATTTTATTAACACTTATTTTAAGTTTATGCATCTTTCCCATATTTCTAGTTTCAACTTACAATTTCCCACCAGAATGCAATTTCAGAAACGAGGCTAATGCAAATGAGGAAAGAGTAGTATTTAAATCGATGTTTCACCGACTTCGTTAGAGAGCCCAAGTTTCTAACTAGCACGCGTTTGCCCTTCGGCTACGTCTCTCTTAGCTACTGCTACGCTCGGCCATACTTTAGGCCCTTGTTTAGCTTCGTCGATTTAATTAATATTTAGGGCCAATTACTTCGAATCTTGATAGCTTCGGCTATACCTCTCAGTTAGCTTTAGTTAAGATTGGTTTAGTTGAATTTCGTAATTATTTAAGTTGAAACCCAAGTGGAGGGTTTGCTGTACGTTTCGCGTTAGGAATTGAGTGTATTTATTCCAAGAAATAAAGGGTCGTTAACCGTTCTTGAGCCTTACGTATTCGTTCACACACTTAAGCAATTAGCTTATTAGTGTTTGTGGGGTTCCCAGAAAGCTTGTAAAATTTATGCTACATAGATAAAGATTGCTGTTTATGATGAGACAGTTGGAAGGTGATTTGAGAAGCTACCACAGAAACAACATATCTAAAAATACGCAAAATATGGCAATTTAAAGAAGAATGGATGCATATAGGTACCCCATACTTTAATGCCATAATGTATGTGTACTTCATAGGATATGAAATAGCTAAAGCCAAGATACTAAGAGAACGGATACTCCATATACGACACGGCGTATGGGTACTTTATGGGATATGGAATAGCAAAAGCCAAGATGCCAAGAGGACGGCTTCTCCATATACGCCATGGTGTATGGGTACTTCATAGGATATGAAATAGCAAAAGCCAAGATACTAAGAGAACGGATACTCCATATACGACACGCCGTATGGGTACTTTATGGGATATGGAATAGCAAAAGCCAAGATGCCAAGAGGACGGATACTCCATATACGCCATGGTGTATGGGTACTTCATGGGCTATGAAATAGCAAAAGCCAAGATACTAAGTGAACGGATACTCCATATAAGGCATGGCGTATGGGTACTTCATGGGATATGGAATAGCAAAAGCCCAGATGTCAAGAGGAGGTATGCTCCATATACGCCATGGTGCATGCGTACTTCATGGGATATGGAATAGCAAAAGCCAAGATGCCAAGAGGACGGATACTCTATACACGCAATGGTGTATGAGTTTCCCCTACTTTAACATGACTGAATATATTTGTCAAGGTCTTCGCATTCGATTCTTCGTTGAAAAGGAATAAAGAAATTCCTTTTTTGAAATGGCTTCTGTCTAGAGATAAGAAGTGGCTACTATAAAATATTCTAGCAAGAAAAACACTATGGAATAGAGCAAAAGGATCTCTTTTAGCAACATCGATAGGGGGCCTGTATCTTAAAAAGTAATGCTTAGTGTAAAGTAATGCTACAAAGAAACTGTACGCTATGAATTGCTACCACCAAACCAGACAACAAATTCCAAAAAAGACTGTTTCCAAATGGAAGCTTTATAAGATGTTTTTGCCGCCTTCTTAGTATGCATTCGTGGTGTAATGGTCAGCACGCAGGGCGCGTATTCAAGAGGTACCTGTTTCGAGTCCCAGTGAGAGCATTGTTCCCTTATCATCTTTCGTGCTTTCAAAAATACCTAATGTCTCTACAGTGGCGACCGGAAAAAAAGATGGTGGAGGATAATTCTCCACCACCAGGATTTGGCGATTGGGTCTCCTAATCCCCAGTCTTCCTTTAAAAGTAGGAGTGTATAAGGTGTTTCTCCCGTCTTCTTAGCATGCCTTCGTAGTGTAGTGGTCAGAACGCTCGGTGCGTATTCGAGAGGTCGGTGGTTTGAATCCCGGCGAGGGCATTGTTCATTTTTCATCTATCCTGCTTCGAAATAACCTAATTCCTCTACAGCTTTAAAATCAGAAACTGAAGCAAAACGTCCAGAACTGTTCAATCTTGGAGGTTTTGTCTTCGTGAGAAAGATTCTTCCCCCATTTTGAATGCCAGACAAAGAATTATTAAGTAACGCTGGGATGTTTTGTGCAACGGCCCATAATCAGCAGACTTTGCCCTCACAGCTGGATCAGCAATTAATAAAACTATGCATAGGGCATCAGGGAAAGGGATACTTGAAAAATTCAGCATCGCTTCTATTATCATGAAATACACGATGCAACTAAAGTCTGAGAGAGGAAATACGAAGAAAAACTGATACAGTTATACGTGCAGGTACCAAACTCTTTTCAGTGCTTATGGCCTACAAAAATCAATCCGGCTATGCTGGTCCCCATCGAATTTTTATATTTTCAAGATCACTTTAAATTTCGTTGAATGACGTGCATTTCATTTCTTTAAAGACTATCAAACAGCATCTCGATAATGTCTTTACGAATAAAATACTAAAGAAGTTTTCAAAAAATGAACTTCCAAGCTACCGAAAGAATGGTAAAATGTCACAGAACAAACCTGTGCTTATGTTAATTTAACGAAATTTTTTTGTGTGCCGCTTCATTTGTATTTATCATCAAAAACACACAGAACTTTTCAGATAATTGAATATTATATTTCAAACTTCCATAAGCAGATAATTCAACAGCATGCAAATAATAGAAGAACAATAATTAAAGGAAAAGTTCTGTGATAAAACTAGGCTTATTGCGCTCCACGTATAAATTTAAAGTATAATATACGCATGCTGCGTATAAGTTAAAATACTTGATGTGGACACCACATTACTTCCTTGTACGGCCCGTTAAATTATACGCATTTTTTGCTGTATTTCATTTCCAAAATTTATATCCTCGAATTCATTAGAGATATATTTCTCATTCAATTAATTCAGTACTCACTTTGCGACAAGACAAAAATGTATAAAAACTCAAAGCATTTTCATTAAAAATGTGAAAAACATAAAACACCAAATGCAGTTAAAAAGAGTTTAATAACGTTTTTGCAATTAAAACTTAAGAGTTTTTACCCCAAAACGAGCAACTCGGCTAGAGGAAGGAAGACAGATTTTTTTGAAGCATAAAACTGATAGTTAACGTTTGGTCCTACTCGGCAAAAAGACACTGAAGTTGGTGCTCAAACTGAATTTATTCACTATTCAACGCAGTTTCAAATGTAAACAAATGGTGGCCATGTTAGACTTAACATCATTTAAACGAATTTTATACTGTTGATAATTTTACAACTACTGCATGGAGATTAACTAAAGGCGTAAAAACCTTAATAGGAACGAACATAAGACCATAATTTAATCGGTTTTAAAGCAAAATATTTACAGTTTACAAAGATAATAAGAAGAAAAAGAACTGAACTCACCGAGCCGGGTAACAGAGTGGGTATATATGTATACACATACACATTTGGTGCTTTCTACTGCAAACAAAAAGGAAGGTGCAAAATTACATTTTATAGCAGTCCCATATGGTACACTGGTAGTTCGGTCCGAGGTTCGAATCCCGCGAACGGGCTGGCTGCATGGGCGTTTTCGTGGTTTTCCCCATGTGTAACGTGTATACTAGCCAGTTTCCCTTAGAAAGTCCTCCACGAAGGCATCCCTCCCCTTAGATAGATAGCCCTCGTGTGCTTTGCCGTAATTGAATAACCCATAACCATAACCCATATACAAAATTTCAACATTCTGTGGCTACCTGTTTTTGAGTTACGAGAGATATATACGTACGTACAGATGTCCCGAAAAAAGTCTCTTCTGAATCCATTTTAAGAAGAAAGAGTCTTTTATTCTGTCCGCAGGTACAGGTGTCACGCAAAAACTTCTTTCAAATGGATTCGGGAGCGGTCAAAATGGATATTTTCGTTGAAATATGATGCCCGAAAAATTTTCGCGATTACAATACTTCCTTTATTTCGTACAAGGAAGTGAAAACAACTTCAAAGCTGCTTTCAAAGAAGTAATTCAATTCGGTCAATAATGATTCCAATTTCCATTATGCACAGAGAATTAATATATACTGAGCGTCTTCAAAATTAAATGATAACAGCGAAAATTCTAAGCAATAATTTAGGAATTTAAAGGTCAAGACTTCTAATAAGATACTAATGTTGTAATCTGAGATCAACACATTCAACTATTACCCCAGGCGCACGCGAAGAAGATATCTATAATACAAAACTGAGTTACGTAATTCGCAGAGTAAAAGAATAAGAAAAAATACATAAACGATGTAAGTATCAATTAAAGGTTTTGTCATCAAACTCTCTTCAAATATTAGCTTCACGATTTGATAAATATATATTACCAAATGAAACTAGGTGTTCGAAGATTATGTCACGAACGATTCTGGGGATCTATTGGACACGTACCATGTCATAGTGTTTATCATTAGAGACGATGTTAATATCAGATGGATTTTTACCGAAATTCGTCTCAGATCAATTTTAGGATTTCAAGAGCTGTTATCACGAAATTAATTTATCTGAGTGAGATTCTGCACTTAAATATTTATCCCAAAGATGAAATATTTTTCGCCCAATGAACACTGGTTGCACATTTTCAGATGGCATTGTTATTGCCACACTATAAAGTAGGTAAGAAGAAAAAAATAACATGGTATTGTATTTATTCTTTCATTTTCACGAGTATTTTCAGGCACTGCGAATACTGTACCACCTCATCATGAACTCGAAGTTACATACCCTCTTTTACAGGATATCAGCTTGGCATATTTTTGAGATAATTATCATATAAGATATTTCTCCTGCCTTCTTCACATGCCTTTGTGGTGCAGAGGTCAGACGCTGGGGGCATATTGCAGAGGTCCGTGGTTAGGGTCCTGGCGAGAGCATTGCTCATTTTTCACATCTGCTGCTTCGAAATAACCTAATGACTCTACAAGTGGCGCCCGAACTAAAAAAAGGTGATGGATGATGTTTCTCCACCACCGGGATTTGGCGATGGGGTCTCCCAAACCTAGTTGTCCTCTAATTTCATTTATTTTTATCCAGTATTTATCGAGATATTTGGAAAAATGTGTTCCATCTCTTAATTTTGTCCACCAGTGTATAAAACAGCATAATTCAATCCTCTTTAAAGCAAAAAGTGCGCAGTTTAGCGTCATATAAGACTAAAGAATTGCGCTCAGCGAGCTGGGTATTAGAGTGGCTATATATATGAGGCCAATTGGCATAATTTGCATCTACTTACATCTTGCATAATATAATGTACTCTCTGTTGAAAAACCCTATATGCATACTGAAAAAATGAGCCACAACTAGAAAACTCGGAAGTAGTATCTTGTTAGCTTAGATAAACAAATGATAAGAAACTGGGGAAATATGAACCATGTGAAAATCAGCAGATGGTAAAGGCACCCCTGGAAGCCGATACACGATTGGGCATGGAGTCTGTTAAGTTGCCAATGTCTCTATGCTGTAGAGTGTGTCACAAATGGAGCAACTGATCAATGAGTTAGGACGTATTTGTGCAGAACTTAATTTGCTTTCCCAACATGTCCCAAACGTGTTCTATAGGTGATAGATCTAGAGACGTCGCAGACCATTCGAGGACATTTAACACGTCGAAGAAAATGTTGGGAAAATCAAGCTGTATGTGACCGAGCATTGTCCTGCTAGAAAACGACTTGCTGACATAAGCAGTGCGATCGGCTAAAAAAGTCATCAAGATTCCTGCGGAGCAGTGACAGTACCTCGCAGCATGACTATGGTGAACAGCTGTCCCATTATACCGCTCCCCAGATTGTCACACTGTGTTCTGGATGTGTGGTGATCGGTAACAAATGGTAAAGTGGACTGCTCACCTCTCCGTCTGCTGACACGTATGTTGCGGTCATCAGCGTTGAGAGAGAAGAGTGATCCGTCGCTGAAGATCACATTTCTCCAATCGGGCATTGCCCAGCTTGAGCGAGAGGACGCCATACAAGAGGACACTCCTTATGGTGGTGTGTCAACAGCAATCGTCTTAATTGACGTTGAGATCTGAGCCCAATGTCACATATTCTTCTGCGAATTGTATCCCTGGATATTCTGGGATCCCTGCGAGTTGGCAAATGGCGTTGAATCGATGACAGCATAACTGTTGTTGCGCACGTGGCAATATTTCTAATTGCGCAAACGTCTCGCGCATTGTTGGCTTGTGGACGTTCCGAGCCTTCCCTGAGCCAATGGTTTCAACCAGCGAACAACAACCATATCGCTTCGAGCATTATGGCGGACGACCCATCCGTTGACCAAGTGGCCGCTTTTAGTCTTATGATGTCAAAGTCTGACAATTGTTTGTAACGCCGTCGGGCAAGCCTTAACGGCATCCTTCGTTACAATGTCGTGTAGCGCGTTGTATCCCTCCACAATGATGATTAGTGCTGCAAGTTTAATGCTTAATACAAGTCGCCAAATGATATTAGCATGCTGCGTTTGGTAGTTTTGACTTTTTTCCTCGGTGCATATATTTGTTTGTGCAAACGAGTGTATATACCGACAGTTTATCAACTTTACAGGCATCTCCTGCACGGACCAGAGAAATGAACTGAGATTGGATATAAAGGAATTCTGTTTTGAACTCATGGGGAAACATACAACGAATTTGAACTGTGTAAACGCATAAGTGGGTTTTGTTGGAAATATGAGGGCGCATACATTTGTAAGACAGGCTGCTACACAAAATGACTTTAAATCATTGAGCTGCAGGAGTTAAAAATCCTTAAACCTTCTAATGAATTATACCATCAAATAAGAAAGGAAAAAAGAAATGTCGGATAAATTAAAAACTATATGAGATTTGATAACAATAGTAAAGAGCGAAAGTACAGTGAGACAGATTTAAATCAAATTTTATCTGTCATAGCCGTATTTCTTCGTACCTTAAAAGATTTAATCTTCGAAATTCCAACCTCTGCGGCAGCTGCAATAAAAATGGATATACTACGCACTCCGTGGAGACCTGTTGAGTTTTAAAAGGTATAAGAAAAGATTTTACGATAAATGAAATTCTTAACGTGGAATAATATTAGATCAGATTTTAACACAGCGAGAATTCCATCAAGAAAGATTATGACTTATAATGATAGGTCAACTGTGGCAATTATAGTTTGAGGTGTGTTCTGTATTTGTGTCGATAACCGGACAGCCTAAGCCATAGAGCCACTTGTAGTCAGGTGGGTGGGCAGTTTCCCATAAACAAAAAAAAAAAAAAACACCAACCACTCGAAAGGACTTTCAGCTCGACATATATTACAGAGGCTGTTCGCACATTTTTTAGACGATTTTGGTAAGCGGTAATAAAACATCGTTTCCTGCAAAAGAAGTAATTGCAATTGTACTGTTTTCAAAAGTCAAAATTATCGTCTGTGGCTTGAAAGTTTTATTTTTATTTAAATAGGCGAATTTAACAAAGCAGTGGTTCGAAGGCTACATTGACGCTCTTTCCGAAGAGAAATATGCATACTCCGTTATACAAAAACGATGCCAGAGTCATGGTTTTGTGAAATCTAAAGCGTCGTTAAGTAATATCATCAACAACAAAGGAAGAAAACGTCAAATTGGAGACTCAAGTGGGACAAAAATTCCAAACAAGTATCCCAGGAAAAAACGGACATCTTCGACTATTGCAAAGGAACATTGTTTAATGTTAAAAGAAAATTCCCCTAGTCAAAGGACAGTTGCAAAATCATTAAAATGCTCGATTTGCACTGTAAACAAAATGATAAACGTTGATTTAAATCTTAAGAAAGCGAAAAAACGCAATGTGCATCGTCTTCTTCCGAAGCATATCGCTCGTCGCAGGACACGCTGCAGAATTCTATATGAGAAACACTTATCCAAAGAAAAGTGGAAAACTATTGTCACAATAGATGAAGCATGGGTGTATTTAAATGATTGTAACAAAAAAAGAGCCATTTATTATTATAAGAGGGGAGAAAAAATATTAAGTACATGGTTCAAAGAATCGAAAGAAAGTTTTTCTAATTGATTCATGATAGTTGCTGGTTTTCCCTATAATGGCAAGTTAAAAATAAAGAGAGTGCAAAAAAATGTCAAGAGTAACTCCAAATATTATCGGGAACATATTGTATCGCCAATTTTTCTGAATGAAATACCATCGCTTTACCCACTGGGCCATCCATCTGTGCACTCCATCAGGACAAAACTAGCAGTCACACATCAAGATTCACTGTAAATTTCCTAAAATAAATGGAACAAAAAACTGGTATCATGGCCATACCCTTCATTGATATCCCTACTAAATCTCCCGATGTGTCACCTATGGATTTTTGTGCTTTCGGACTTTTAAAAACTGCATTATCCGAACGTTGTCCTAAAACCCTAACAGGACTCTGGAAAGCTGTTCGGGAGGAATGGGATAGAATACCTCTTCTGACACTTCAAAAGGCATTATTATCCTGGAAATTGCGGTGTCGAAAGATAGTTCAGAATAAGAGATGTCAAATAGAACATTTAAAACACAAGAATGTTATGTAATTTAGCTTTGTGAATACAATATACATCGTCTAAAAAATGTGCGAACAGCCTCTATATAAGTGCGTCTTTGTCGCATAGACATTTTACGTACGCTTAAAAACATTCATGTCTATTCTGGAATTTGAATCCAGTACTATCGGCACGTAGTCAGCTCTGCTGCTTGGTAGAACTCTGCTGCTTGGTAGAAAGAAAGAATTTCATAATAAAATTTTTCCAGCTTTTAGAGAGAAATAGTTTCAAATTGGTCCAAAAAATTGGTCCAGATTTAGAGTTTCAAATACTTTATGCCTCTTCAGTGGCTGAGTCGATAAGACTACTGAATACTGGTAGTTTTTACCCGGTTCGAATCTATTTGAATCCTAATAATCATCTCTATCATTTGAAAAATTTCAATCTTTCAGTTTATATTGTTACAAGTTATGCTGTTTCAAGTAATGCTACGATTTGGCTAAGTGCCTGCCAAAAATTTCAAGAAAACGAAATCTGTAATTTTCTGTGAATAAGGTATACTTTGAGTAAAACATTACCTTGATGAATGAATGTTTTCCGACAATACGCATAGAAATGCTTACTACTTAATCTGTTAGAAATCAGAAACCCTTTTCTAAACTCATACTTTATTTTTAGGTTACGTACAAAAGCAAATAATTGTTTGTCCAGTTTCTGTACGGCCCCCCGATTATGATTCCCAACTTAAAAATGAAATACTTTGATCAATTTTTATCGTACGAGTGGTATTGTTTTTGTATCTTATTTTTTATGATGACTATAGAATTTTCCTACACAGATGGAGGGAACAGAAAGATATATAAAAACTCAGATTTCCAAATTTTTAGAAAATTATTTTTTCTACAATTTTAAAGGGCGAAAACATGAATATTTCAGTCATTTTAAATATTTTTGTATTTGGAAGTCTATCTCTATTACCAATGTTTGACCTCCCCCCCAGACGATACGCTGCTTTAGCTAGGAAGAAAGAAAAAGATGTAATGTAAATAAATTTTATGCCAGTCTTCAACGATGTCACCTTGTTTTATATTAATTTAGGAGCTGAAAGTATTTAAAAGAAAAATATGCGTAATTAATTTATTCTTGGGCTTTCTATCGCAAGATGAAAATTCTTTTTCGCTGCACTTTATTTACGTTTATATTCTTGAATTATTCTAAATTAATTTTATTTTAAATTTCGCATTTTCATGAATGAACAAACATGAAAAAAACATAAATATTTTCTTCTTTAAAACACTATTTATACCAGAGATTGCGAAAATAAAGGTCGGTTAAGACTATTAAACTCAGTAAGGAAATCTTCAAATGTATAATTATATATTTAGTTTGGGTTCTGCCAATTGGAAAAATCTGATGTGTACACCATATGACCTCCTTGTAATTAATTTTAAATTATACGCATGTTTTATCAACATTTCGTTTAAACTTATTGAATTAAATCCACTTCGTCGATAGCACATGAACCACAATAGAATACACTGGTGTGCAAAAATTAAGGACAAAGTCGAAAAAGTAGCATATCAGCTGAACGAAGAGGCAGAGCGGACAGAAAGACCAATCAGGAGATTAAGTAAGGTGATGTACGGTAGCACATGCGCAGATATGCAGGTAGACGTAATGGGGGAGTGTCTGAGTAGTATAAAGCCTGTTGTCGGTGTAAGATCAGTATTTCTGGCAAAGAGATTGCACGCCGTATAGCAGTTAAAATCACACCGAGTTGCTGCCTCAGCGAGAAATGGCGAATAATCAATCTGTTAGACGACATCTGGATGCTTTTACCCGAGGTCGAATCATTGGGAAGTTGGAGGAAGGCCGCAGTGTGACAAGTGTGGCTGCAGAGTTCGGAATTGCTCACAGCATCGTTTCACGACTTTGGAGACAATTTCAAACTACAGGAACAGCTATCCGGGGGTTTAGTAGTGGTCGTCCACGAGGAACCACACCCGCAGATGACCGATATATTGCCTTACAGGCCAGAAGAAACAGGCGGCAGACAGCGGGAGAAATCGCTAGACAGACGACACAGGCGACTGGACGACCGATATCGCGTTTTACCGTGGCCAGAAGACTGCACGGTGGTGGTCTGTTTGCACGACGCCCTGTGCGGTATGTACCTCTAACGCCTGCCCATCGGAGAAGGCGTTCTCTGTGGTGCCGAGAACACCGGAATTGAAGAGACAATGAATGGGGACAAGCACTCTTTACGTATGAGAGCAGATTTAGTCTGAGTTGCGATTCTAGACACATACACATCTGGACAGAGTGGGGAACACGCAATAACCCCTTCAACATCATCAAAAGGGACTGCTTTGGAGGTCCCCGAGTTCTCGTTCGAGCAGACATAATGCTTGGTAGCCGGACCGACCTTCATATCTCCCAAGGAGGTTCGTCACCTGGGACTGCTATTGTGACGAGGTTCTTCTTCCTTACATTCTTCTTCCTTTCACAAGGGCTATGGGTCCTCAGTTCCTCTTCATAGACGACAACGCTCCAGTTCATCGCACAGTTACTGTCGAAGAGCTGTTGGAGAGTGAAGATATTGAACACATGGATTGGTCGGCAAGGTCTCTGGATCTAAATCTCGTCAAGCATGTACGGAACGAACTAGGGAGACCCGTGGCAGCACGTAACTTATTGCCAGTAACGATTCCGAAACTGCGATTGGTGCTACAAGAGGAACGAGCAGCAGTGTCTCAACAACTCGTTAACAACCACATATGCAGCATGCACAAATGATGTGAAACCTGCCTAGCAGTCAGGGAAGATCATATCCCCTATTAAAGACCGGATGTTTCTTGCTGGACACCCATCACAGGGATGTTTCGGCCTTCAGTCGCATTGCGCTCCATGCTACTTTTTCAATAAAGCTTCTTTTTATCCCTCTGATTTCTCTTTTAGTAAGTGTTGCTTACATTACTCATGTTCTTACGTATTGGGGATCTTACGGTATTAAATGTGTTGATTTCGAAAGCTTTTGTACAAAGTTATATTGAAAAAACCGTCTCGTCCTTAATTTTTGCACACCAGTGTATATTCACTCTTTAAAATTCACTATATTTGTTTACCATAGCGACACTCTGGGGCTAGGTTCACTTCACAATGTTACATCTCATTCATTTTACAATTCAGAATGCACGAAAATTATATCTTCTGAAGAATTATCTAATCGTTGCACATGTTCTACTTAAATGTTATGATAAATGTAAAACGATGCATAAAAAATTAAACAGAAACGCCAAAAAAACTGTTTTTCACATTTAATTAATTCAGTTCTCCCTTCGCGACAAAGCAAAAATACATAAAATCTCAAAATATCTATATTAAAAATTACGAAGTAATTCTTGAACACTTCTTTTGTCGAGTAAATTCCAGAATGGATTAAGCATGATTTAATTCGCAATAATGAAAGAAGGCGTTATCTTTGTTGTTGCGAAGCTTAGTTTCTCTCGATTGGCAAAAAATGCATTACTCTGCTAAGTTTCAAATGCAAACAAATATGGCTGCTATGGTAAAAAAAAAATTAGGCTTAGCCGCACTTAAACAACTTTTAAATTGTTGAGAATTGTACAACTATAACATACAGGCTAACTAAAGGCATAAAAGCCTTAATCGGAAGGTAAGAACAACACAATCCAATCAATTCTAAAGCACAAAATGCGCAATTTACAAAGATATATGTGTAAAGAAACTGAGCTCACTAAGCTGAGTAACAGAGTGTATATATATGTGTGTGTGTGTGTGTGTGTGTGTGTATGTACATAT
>KK114991.1:72213-84560 GCA_000611955.2 Stegodyphus mimosarum | reverse complement strand
TTTTTTTTTTTTTTTTTTTTTTTTTTTTGTAGTGTGTTTATTTCTTACATAGAATTAATTATAACTCATTATTTCTGAGTCCAACACTGCTTTAATTGTAAAAAACAGCTCAAGTAGAGCGTATTTATGTGGCCCAATAAGCTTCAAAAATCCTACCACTATTTGAATTTCCACCGTTTGTCATACAAGTGTTTATATCTTGTATCGAACTGTAGCTTTTTCAATTATGAGTTCAACACCGTTTAAATGGTAAAAATATCTCAAATAGCAAGTAGCGTATGTTGAAATATGCTCTTGATAAGATCTTGATGAAAATCTTATCTCCAAGCCTTGATGATTCCAAACAACGGCGACTTTTTAGAAGATTTGGAAAAGCACATTTTCTAAACTAATCGGCCGATTTTTCTTTTCAAATACGGTTCAGAGAAATAAGAGGAATCATTTCCTGTTTAGTTGTGAAACGTAGATATTATAGAAAGGGGTAATTTAATTGTGATTCAGAGTTTAATTCTGAGTAATTTGGGAAACGTAAGATATTTTTCGTGCGCTGAAAATTCGCTTTCTCCTAGAGCTACTTGCAGCCATTTATTGTGCTATGTGTCGTTAATTTTTACACCAAATAGTCAGCTTCATCCAGTACTCCAAGAACTCTTAATTCATAACAATAGCGAACTCGAAAATAGTGTTATTTTGATCAACACATTTTATCACAAAATAGGGAAGTAACATATAAAAGCAAGAAGATTGAGGAAAGAAATAGTGGATGAAGCCGAAACTGGAAATTTATGGTAAATGATAAATTTGAAAATATTTTAACAATTTTGCTATTTTGGCAATATTTTGGCTTTTGAAACATTTTTAAAATCAAACGCAAAAAATAATTTTTTTTCGTAAATTTATTTTGCCTCGTATACCGTGAGATTTAAAAGTTAATTAAAACCATAATCTATAACTCTTTATATTACCAAAACAGCGCAGTGCAGTTGAATTATGATGGTACAGCCCCAGACTAAAAGATATAAATTAAACTATTTAAAATTAGATAAATAAAAATCTTAGATAGGCGTAGAATTTTGAAGGGAAGCTGCTCATGCTATTCCTAGTGATACCAGACACAGTTACTTCTTCAGAAGAGGCAGAACAATGGGAAGAGCGATAAGTATATACAGTGTCTCACAAAAGTGATGGGACACTTATGCTTTACAAAAGGAAACTGTAATAAAAAAAATTAAAAAAACATGTAAAAATTTTTGTGGGTGTATTTCATACTTAAATTTAGTAATAATTATTACATAACATACATTTTCTCAAAATATTAAAATATTAATTTAATAAAAATACAATTGTTTAGAACGGAGCAAAAAATGGGTCACATAAATGATGGGACACTTACTTTTCCACCAAATATTTATCCAAAAATTTTACTTTTTAAAAGGTTTTAATATTTTATTGGATTTCCTTTTACTTTTAAAACATGATTTAATCTTCTTGGGATGGATTCGAATAATGTTTTTGTGATTTCTGGAGTGATTTTACCCCATTCTTCTTGAAGCACCGATTTTAATTGTTGTTTTGAAGAAATGGTGTGTTTGCGAATTCTTGATTCCAATTCTTGCCAAATATTCTCTATGGGATTTAAGTCTGGAGATTGTGGTGGTGTTTTTATTATTTCAGGACAGTTATACAGCAGCCAGAGTCTAACGTTCAAAGCAGTGTGCTTGGGGTCATTGTCCTGGTAGAATTTAAAATCGTTATGAAGGTTCAATTTTCGTGCTGAAGATTTCAAATTTTGATTTAATATGCCAATATACTTGTACTGATCCATTATACTGTCAATAAAAACAAGATTACCAACTCCAGCAGACGACATACACCCCCATACCATAACTCCTCCTCCACCATGTTTTACTGCTGGCACCAAGTTCTGTTTGCGAAATTTTTCCCTGGGTTTTCTCCACACCAAGATTCTACCGTCAGAACCAAATATATTAAATTTACTCTCATCAGCAAATATAACTTCATTCCAGTAATCGAAATTCTTATTTATGTTGGATTTTGCGAAAGCCAGTCTAAATTTTCTATTCTTTTCACTTACGAAGAATTTTTTCCTGGTTGCTCTACCGTGATTTCCAGTAGATCGAATTACTCTTCTAATAGTGTCAGGATTAACAATTACTCCATATAATGCTTGTAAATCAGTAGCAACTTCAGGAGCACTCATTCTTGGATTTTTTTTTAATATTTCGAACGATAATTCGCTCTATTCCATTGGATAGCTTTGATGGTCGGCCAGGTCTTCTTTTATCCTGAATCATATGATTCTTTTTATATCGTTTAATGATATTGAAAACTGTTGAATGACTCAAGTTAACTGTTTCAGCAGTTTCTCTAATAGATTTTCCACGTTCAGTATGCAAATTAATAACTAATTTTCGAATTTCAGGCAAAGTTTCTTTTCGTTTAGCATTCATGGCTGCACAGAGCTAAAAAACACAAAAATTCCAAAACAAACTGGAAATAAATAATGCAGACGATTTTATAAATTATTTCCAACTGCTTTTGAGTAAAAATAGAAACCCCAAAAATTATTATTTTTGGATAAATATTTGATGGAAAAGAAGTGTCCCATCACTTATGTGAGCCATTTTTTGCTCTGTTCTAAACAATTGTATTTTTATTAAATTAATATTTTAATGTTTTGAGAAAATGTATGGTATGTAATAATTGTTATTACATTTAAGTATGAAATACACCCACAAAAAATTTTTACATTTTTTTTAAAATTTATTTTATTACGGTTTCCTTTTGTAAAGCACAAGTGTCCCATCACTTTTATGAGACATTGTACTTGGAACGCAAACACGAAAGTAGCACCATCTATCAAGTAAAATGGTAATGAAGCATAAAAATTCTTACATTAGAATTTTACAGGGTTGCAAAGGACTGGATTGGAATTAATATCATTAACTAAAGTTAAATTTTTGCAAATTTCCAAAGCTTCGAGGAAATCCAGTTCACCATCTGAAAATGCTTTATGGGTAATTTACGCAGAACCGAAGTCAAAATTATGATCAAGTGCCCAACTATGAATAACTATCGAAAAGTTGTTTATTTCTTATTCCTTGACTCAAAATTTCTAAGGCTCATTTTGTTTCGTGAATACGTTTCAAACCACATTTACATGATACGCTGTAAATTCTCCCAGAAATGAAAGCAAAGCTGGGATCTTTAAACAGTTGAACGATGAATTTTACTGATAAATGAGAAAAATGAAATTAAGGGTAATGTTCTGAGGAATCCGAGCGATTTTGTAATTGATAGAACGATGTAAAGGACAATGCGGTTATTTCTAACGAAATTAATTTTTTAATGACAAGATGGATTTTTTTTGTCTCTCTGTGTGTGTATGCGCGTATGTGTGTAAACTTTGATGGTATCTGGGAAAAATTCCTCGGTCAACAGTTTTTTGCAAAATAATTGAGTTTATTGCAATCAAGGGAGAGAAGGATATGTGTGTAATTAAAGAAGCCATTTTTTTCCAATTTTTGCGCATGACATGCTTCAGCGTTCTAACTGGAAAACGTTTATAGTAAGCAGCAGTGCTGAAACCTTATTCATTGCGGGTGATGAAAATGTTAAAGAAGGGAAGGAAATTATAATTTCAGAAGCAAAGTGGATAGGTGTTAATCGAATTCATAACAAATTAGACTAAAAATAGTAACACTTAACAATTTAAAATATATAACACTTATAAACATAATAAGGTATTTTCTCCCTCCTTCCAGCATACCTTCGTGGTGTAACGGTCAGTACACTTGATATTGGAGAGGTCCAGGCTCGAGTCCCGGCGAAGGCATTGCTCAATTTATCTCCTGCATCAAAATAATTAATGAACATTTATAACGCTAAAATCTTTCGCTTAGTACCATTGTAAGGCTTCTATTGTCAAGTCCTTTACAGGCCCTCAAGATAATCAGGGAGTTATCGTTATGTTTTAAACAAGTTACAAGATAATGAAGAAGGTAACCTTTTTATTTAGTTTCAAATCGAACAGAAAAGGAGCAACTTGTGCTGCAGATAAAACTTCCACTACTTGCGGGTATTTAAATTAACAAAATAGACAATAAAATTCAAACGTTGATAAATTTGTCTAAGACTACACATAGTATAGACTAAAGTAAGTTGGCTCAGGTAATGACCGGCGAGTATTTTTAAAACATTGGTTAGCAAAATGCAAAAACCGGAATATCACTTTTTACGTATAGCTGAGGAAAATGCTAACAGCAAGATGCGTGACCATTCCCTTATGCAAACACCGTCGTGTGCTTTGCCTCGATCATTTACCCATCCTAGCCCCAAGAATACAATCGCTCGTTTGAGAACATCTACATGTATCTAATAATACACGTACTGCAATGATTTTTTGTACGTTCCTTCACAAAATTCTTCTCGAAAGCACACTTTCCTTAGACAAAGAGCTTCGACTGTTTTGACTTTATAAATTAACCTTACAAACCCTCAGGAAATTTATTTATACGAACCGCTAGTTGAGGAGCCTAATTTATAATTTGCACGTAATCTTCAACCAATAGATATATTTATACATCGTTTAGAGTTATCAAACACTGAGCAAGTTATCATGCATGAGGATCATTTTACAAGAAGTTATTTTAAATTGTGTATTTCAGTTTCTGTAATTACCGTGGTTTAATGTTTAGAAATCTGAGAGGAATGAAAACGCTTTATTACGTGTATATACCGTGCATAATATGCAGTTTTTTGCATAATACTCTGTAAGGTTTATCCTAATTTTATAACAGTTCTTTTAAGTTTATGAATCTTTCCTATCCCTTCTAGCTTTAGCTTACAATTTCCTACCAGAATGTATTTTCAGAAGAGAGGTGAATGCAAATGAGTAAGAGTAGTATTCAAGTCGGTGTTTCACCAACTCCGTTAGAGAGCCAGAGTTCCTGACTAGCGCGCGTTTGCCTTTGGCTACCTCTCTCTAAGCTATTGCTACGCTCGGCCGCACTTTAGGCCCTTGTTTGGTTTCGCTGACTTAACTAAGATTTAGGAGCCAACTAATCAGAATCTTGATAGCTTCGGATATACCTTTCCGTTAGCTAAACTAGTTAAGATTAATTTCATATTAATTTAAGTTCAAGCCCAAGTTGAGGCTTTTCTGTACGCTCCGAGCTAGGAGCTGATTGTGTCATATTTATTTTGAGAAATAAAGGATAGTTAACCCTTCTTGAGTCTTATGTCTCTGTTCACACACTTAAGCGATTATTCGCTCGTTAATGTTAGGGGTTTTAGATTATTGAACTGTGAATCAAGAAGGTAAAACCCCACAACTTAACTAATTTGTAAATCATAGTTAAATAATTAAAACTGTTACTATAAATTGTAATCGCGTATTACATTACACACATAATGGACGTAAATACATAATTACTACATACGTAATACGTACACAATTAATTGCAAAATTGAATGCCTTTCTGTAATACATAAAACCCATACATAAGAGATAATTAAACGTTAGTTATACAGGGTGTTTATAAAGTCCCGGACACATTTTGATGTTTAATAACTCATAAAATGATGAAGATATAAACAAACTTATGACATTTATTGATAGAATAACTTACATATTTTCCTTTTCAGGTTTGAATATCTTTACTTTTGTAAACATCGTCTGCGTGTGTGGTTAATTTCAGATAATTTCATTTTCCAGTCTAAATATCTGTCCTTTTCTAAACATCGTCTGCTTATTAATTGCATTTTTCTCTTTTTTATTTTTGGCAACTATTAATCTTCATAATGTGCACATATGGGGATCTGAAAATCCCCATGAATACCGTGAGGCACAAAGGGATTCCTCAAAGGTTAATGTGTCGTGTGGACTCATGCACGACCGAGTCATTGGGCCTTTCTTTTTTACAGAAAAGACGGTCTCATCAGTCGTATACTTAGACATGTTGGAAAACTTCGCATTTTCCCAACTAGAAGAGGTTCAGCCGCATGTCTTTTTTGCAACAAGATGGTGCACCACCTCATTGGGGTACCATCTTTCGTAGTTCTTTGAATGACCATTTTACAGGAAGATGGGTTGAGCGAGGACGTCCAATTCCTTGGCCACCCAGATCACCTGATATAACGCCGCTGGACTTTTACCTTTGGGGATTTGTAAAGGACAACGTTTACAGTAGGAGAGTGTCGAACATGGATGACCTAAAAGCCAGAATGACAACCGCAATAGCCTCTGTGGATGCCGACATGCTTGCCGGTACCTGGCGTGAAATTGAATATCGACTTGATATTCTCCGTGCGACGAAGGAGGCACACGTGGAAGTTCATTGACAAGGGTCATGAAACTTTTTGAGTCTATCTAACCATTTTTGTTATTAATTTTAATCTATCTTTATTATTTTATGAGTTATTAAACATCAAAATGGGTCCGGGACTTTATAAACATCTGTATTTTAAATATTTAATACATAATTGATTTATGTATAATATTTAATTTTTGCTTTAAAAATTATTTTAACAACCAGAACGTCTAAACAGAAAGCAGATAGACGAGATATTACAAACGAAAATCTAGTACAAAAAATATTTTTATTAGTTTTTATAACTGGGAAAAACTTGGTTGATTAAACAGCAAAGAAAAATATTTCTCGAAAGATTGTTGATGCAAGAGAAATCTCCGGCACTGAAAAGGTTTCGAATTCCCGCATCTCACATAAAATGCATAAAAAGCGAAATTTGGGTCTCAATCTCCCAGCCATAAGAAAAAAAAACTTAACGCGAAACATGACGGGAAACAAAAGAGCATGGAAAATAGAAATTTCTGGTTTCCCCTTTCACCATTTTCTCCTTCAAGTGCACCCTCGGGAAAAAGCACTGCACATTTAGATTCCCTTTTTCCCCTTTCCTTTCTGTTTCCTGTTAGCTTTCACTTGTGCTTAGTATACATCATAACTCTTATCGCGCTTATTACGGTCTCCGAAGAAGAACTGATGATGTTAGTTTACGCGTTCTATGGTAAATACTAAATCTTTAGATGAAACTAGTCTCCTAAAACAGTTATTATAAAAGGGAAAAAAAGTATAATTATTAGTGAGTCCAGGAATAGTGCATTCATGAAGCCAAGCTGTAATTGCCCATCAATACCAGCCCATTGGCAGAGCGGCTAAAGAGTACCGATTACTGGTAGTTCTTTCCGAGTTCGAACGGGCTGCTGTATCTATCATTTTCATGGTTTCCTCTATGTGGGATGAAAATAAGAACCAATTTCTCCTAGGGAAAACCTCCTCGAAGGCACCTCCTCACCTCAGGGAGATAGCTCTCGCTTGGTTTAACATACACAAAGAACCAAACATAACATAACCAGCTGCTAATTAATAAAAAAGACTTAAAGAACTGCGTTTTTCTCTTTTAAATCTTTAGTTTGAATCGTCATTTGAATCGCCTACTTTGTTTATCGAAATAGGTACATGTAGAAATAGGGAGGACAACCACAATTTCACCACTGGTCGTATAGCTACATCACCACCGCACTAAATGTGCAGTTCGTAGTTTTCGCTATGTACAATGTAAATAAGGGCCACCTAGAAAAACCGTTCGCGAAGGCATCCCTCCCTTCAAAGTGGTAAACTCTCGTTTGTTTTAACAGACTCAAATAAAAAAAAACAACAAAACTCATTTGTAATTAATAAAACCAGACTTGAAGATTTGCATATATCTCCTTTAAAATCCTTAATTTAAATCTTCGCTTACTTTGTTTATCAACAAGAAGTACAGGTAGAAGTAGGCAGGGCAACCAGAATTTCACCCCTAGTCTCACAGCAGTAGTTCCGCCGAATTAAATGTGCAATTCATCCGAATTTTGAGGGAGAACAGAGGGGCGGTCAACAACCTCTGTAGAGTACTTTCTGCTTGCCATGTATTTGTGAGTGGTCCTTAGACACTATACGCTTACAAGCATCCATGCCTTTTCTGGGATTTGAACCCAGGTTCATCAGTAGAGCGGTCAGCGCCAATAACGTTTTACCGCTTTTTGAACCCACCAGAGGCTATTACTCTCGAAACATGATTTTGCGTTGGTTCACTATAAATGGCATACAACGTTTCTAATTGTTGCCACCAAATTTTATCGCTCTGTATTCTTTTAAAGAAATTAAATAATAGAGAGTCTGCATGTATGTATATATACTATACATATTGAGAAATAATAAGTGATCACGAGCCAAATATTTTTGTCACTATGTAGGTAAGAATAATAGAATAGCGAAAGTAATTTTTATCCTATTTAGGTACTCGGCCGATCTATAATTAAGTCGCTAACTAATTGATTAATGTTACAGGACCTGATATATTGAGTGGTAAATTTTTGTCGCTATAGAAAGTAAACTTCCCTTAATCTCCAGACTGTTATTCTCATTCCTAGATAGCCCGAAATTGCCGTATCATGCAAGTCCTGTAAAATAGTTTATATTCTCGTTGGGATAACCGATCTCAGTTCATTATTATTAATTTTGACTTTCGAGTAGAACAAGAGATTGTCAATGATTCCAGGATTTGCAGCTATGTTCCGAATATCCGTCATATCATTGTATTCAAAATGATCGGGATCCTTCAACAAGGTGTCATTATTTTTAAATTCCGGGGCTGTTTGCAATTCTGAGATAGTTGTTTCTCGTTTAAAAATTAATACGGCGCATTTCACTTCTTTTTTTCTCATCTACGTAAATTCTCGATAAAAATTCTCGCTACAAAATTTTCTTTCCCTGGAGCATGTTTAATTATTAAATCTCATTCTTGCAATTAAACAATTGACTGCCACTCAAGTTTGTAAAAAAATCTTCTTTAGGCAAAGAGAGCTGCTATGACTTAATTGCTGCCGATCGTAGGAGTACAGAACGTCTAGAAGGAAACATTTTAGGACATGCCTTTAATTTAAAATCTTTCTTCAAGAATCAAATATTTAAGAATGCGTGCGAGATTCGAAAATAATTTCTTCTTTTCTTTTTTTTTTCTTTATTCATTCTGTAGTGACAGATGGTTGAGAGTTTGTCGTGTTAAAATTGTTGGCTCAACATTTTACAATGCCTAAAAGAAAAATGGAAGAGTAATTTTTAAGTGCATCAGATAACATAGAAGAAGAAACCTGTTGCGAGGCTTACAAAAATTCAAATAGTAGTGATGAGGGAACAGTTGAGATATTTCAGAAAGAAAATTATAAACAAAATCACTTCTTCAGATTCTGATTCGAATATTGATAAATTACAGTGATAATAAATGTGGTGTTGATACTACTGATCATATTTCACAAGAACTGGTTGTTTAGGAAGAAAAGTTGATACCAAAGAAGCCACAATTTAGTTTAGTGAACTTCCGTTCTCTGAACTTAGTTCACTGTAAATTTAGCTGTCGGCAACAATCATTTTCGTTTCTTGTTTTCAACAATATTTTTTTTTCAAATACCTACTTTACCTCGCAAGTGCTCAAAGAACTGCGCCCGAATACAGATGACGCGACCTGATCAAAATATTTCCCGTTACAGGTATTCCGGTAACGCTGCAGTCGAAGTGTGTTGAAAGCTCATTGTGTGAGTCTTCATGGTGATCACTTATTATTTCTCAATGTGGGATAAATTCTTCCCAGAATACAAGTGAAAGATGACCGCATGGTCCGAATGTATGATAACCAGAATTTCCCAAAATAAATTCTAAATTTCTGTACCGCCACCAAGAATGTTGAAGTCTCCCCTTGTTCACGGTATAATTTCTCTGAAATGGATTATGTGTTTTGCTAAAATATGCAACCGTGTTTCTGTCTTGCATGAAGACACCTCCTATCGCAAAATCCGATGAATCTGCGGAGATTTCTCATTTGTCGCCCGCTTCAGAAAATTTCAAGACGGGAGCTTGGATTATTGCCGCCTAAAGTCTTTCAAGCGCCGTGTTTGCTTCTTCCGACAAAGTGAAACGTGGCTTTTTTCTTTTAAAGTTTAATAGTGGGTATGTGAGCAAATTCTTTGAGAAAATACTACAATAAAGGCATAAACCCAAAAATGAGGTTATTTCCTTTGGAACATTAGACGGTGAATAGTTTCTATCACCACAATTTCAGAATCTTCCGTTTCAATTCCCTTTTGAAATATCATACCGCCCAGGTACAGAAGTTCTTTGACCGCGAATTTACATTCGGCCGCATTCCCATTTAAATTTGCTCCTTATGGAAGAGAAAAAACTTCGTGTTAATCCAAAACGTGTTCTATAGTTGTATTGCTAGTGAATATTAGGTCATCTAAGTAAATAAAACTATATATTCCGATGACGGGTCTTAGAATTATATCCGTCACTCGTTGAAACGTGGCATGTGCTCAGCATAGGTCAAACGGTAGCATAGGTCATTGTAAGAAATATAAACTCATGCGTTGGTTATAATTTATACTCCTCCATTTTGCACATTTTATCCTCCATTTTGTGCTCTGGTTCAGCGCATATCTGGAAATATCCAGAAATGAGGTTTAGCCTAGTCATGTATTTTCTGGATTTCATTTTCCTAATTATTTGAAAATGATATCCTACGATGACATCAAATATTTCCCGTCAATTTCGTACGAGAGTTAAATATATTGTACTTTTATTTTCATTAATGAGTACAAAAGACTCCTTAATGTAAATAAAGGGACTTGAGGTACGTGTAAAATGTTAGATTTCGTAAATTTACAAAGCTGATTTTTTTTAATTTGAAAGTCCCACAATATTCGTTTAAGAGACCTTGATTTCTAAAAAAATGGAATTTTCGAACTTTGACTTAATTTAAAGCTAATTGTTTTGGCTTCTTTCGCAACCACTCTCATCAATATAGTTGGAGTAGTTCTTTTTTTTTTGGGACCAAATATAAACAGTCAGCCAGTCATAATTTCCATGACTTAAAGGGCCGACGTCAGCATTGATTTATCATATTTATCATCTGGGCTTTAGTTACTACCCAACTGACTTTTTGTACACATTTATATGCAAACATCATTTTATAATTTTTATTTTTATTTTGAGTTTTTTTAAGCTGTGTGTTGAAATCTTACTCTAACTTTTAGTTAGCAAATTTGAAGCATACTTGTTTAGAAACGCTTCTGTGATTTAAGAGATTTCTCATGATTTCATTGAAGATGATTTTATTGTAACGTAAATTATTCTTTAGTGTTTTCTGCGAGCTTATCACATGATAATTATCGAATACCGAAAAAATGTGTAAAAAATGAAATATTGTTTATTACTTCACCCAAGAAACTCAAGCTCCGTGAAAATCAGTACAGTGCACTTCTAAATCAAAAGTGTCGGTTTAGTTCCTTGTTTAAGAAATTAAATACTGATGCTGTTTTATTAAGGAAATTTAGAAATTAGTGATTATAGTCTATTCGATTTGGATGTAATATTTCAAACGACTGAAATTTGTGTTGCAATGTTTGCATAAGGAGATGTGAAATTAACTGAATAATTTCTTCATGGTTTGTGTTCAAAAAGTTCTTAAAAAAGAATTTTCAGAAACTCTGATATGTTTTTGATCATAGTTATATGCAAATAAGTTATTAGTACAAACGTGCTTTACAAATATATTTGAATATGTACCTATTATTTTCTGTGTTGGTTGCTTCATGTAAATCAACGTAGTGCTCTTCCAAATCAAAAACGTCGTGTTAGTTCCTCTTTCAAAAATTAAACAGTCATGCTATTTTACCACCAGTACATGATGCCAATTTAAAACTAAATTTCAATAGTTATATTCGATTTCAAACTATTCAAAATTATTCGAGTTGCAATGTTTGTAAAGTGATGTGAAATTAACTGAATTATTTCATCATGGTTTATGTTCAAAGTGTTCTTCCAAAAGAATTTTCAGAAAATCTAATGTGCGAACAAATTATTAGTACAAATATGCCTTAGACATATCTTTGAATACGTATCTATAATTTTCTGGCTTGGTATTGTATTATGGTGACTTGAGTATTTTATACTAATAATCCTTATACAAATTATTAAAATTTACATATTATTATAGCATCATTTAGGATATAAATATAACATGCACTTAATAATTAGAAAATTGCATTTTAATCACACGCACATTAAAAGTCAATTTTTCCCTCAATATTTAAAATAGGAAGTTTCACACTTGTAACCATAATATTTAAAATACAATGATGCTCAGGGGGTCGACTGGGATCCGATAGCCGAAAATAAACAGGTAATTGGTAGGAATAATGAAGATCCCTTTAATTACAGAAAATATTTATTAATAGATAACTGATATAATTATTGATATAAACCTATATT
>KK114991.1:59703-72191 GCA_000611955.2 Stegodyphus mimosarum | reverse complement strand
CTATATTATGCAGTAAGAATGAATTAATAGCTATATATATATATATATATATATATATATATATAAGTGAAATACCACTGACTCATCACGAGACCGATAAACTATATACCTGATTGACTTGAAATTTCGCAAGTTCCCTTTGAAAACTACATTAAATAATTTATATGTATGACATAAATTAATGCATTACAGAGAACTTTAGCCGAAAACTTGCATACAAATAAGTTTTTACCTGTAAGAAAAATTTTAGTTGTATCATTCTTTACGGACAAATTTCGAATAAATTTCAGTCGACATGTTATACTTGAGTGAACATAGCTACTTATCAGTTATACTTAAATCGGCTATTAGAAGTTATATATATTATTATAACATTTAAAAAATAAATGCTTTATACGTTTAATAAGGAGAATTTTTTTGTACATTTTCATTAAAACTTGATTTTCTCACTACATTTTCAACAATGTTTAAGGCACACACTTGAAATTTTACAGACATCTTTATATGATGATTATGTTCTAACGAAATCCTAATCTAAATCAAATGAGACCAAAATACTAAATAATAGGTACATATTCAAATATATTTATAAGGCAAGTTTGCACGAATAATGTTTTTACATATAACTATGTATAAAAACATACCAGAGTTTCTGAAAATTATTTTTCAAGAACCTTTTGAACACAAACCATGAAGAAATTATTCAGTTAATTTCACATCGCCTTTATACACCTTGCAAGACAAATTTCAGTTGTTTAATTTTTTACATTTAAAAAAATTATGAGTAAAAACATTACACTTTTTTAATGCAACACTTCTTATAAACTCAGCTCAAAATAAAATGCCAAATTAGCCATGTATTCTTATGTTTTTGGTTCACAGTTATTTTCACTTGTTATAAAAGCTATGTATTAAACATGGTATTCAATATGTAACATAATGTTTTAAGTTTTGTGCGCGAAGTAGAGACCTGCCGTTGAACACACATAAAATTACCTCTCAAAAGAGACTTAATTATAAAAATATCTGCGGCAGCACTAATATTTTGGTTACTAATTCTCAAAGCTGCCATGTTAAGTAGTTGGCTAGAAAAAATAGGAAGTAGTTGCTTTTACGATAAATAAATTATCTCCATTTTTACAACAGTAACATATTTGAATATCTTGAGGGTTTTAATATATACCAGTTTCCTGAGAACAGTTTTATTACTGGAAGTGCATATCTACTACCGCTGCAGTGCGGATATCAGTTATTCTGAGCTTCATATTAACAACAATTAATTAGTGCAGAAAATTGTTTCATTTCTTAAATTACCTAAACGTTCTGCACATTGCTTGCTAAGTACTCGTTAAAGGGAAAATGAGATCTTTGTTGGAACAACGGCAACGTTTCTGTACGCTTAAAACAGCCGCCACTTACACTTTTAAATTGTTGGCCGGGCAGGGTCTCAGAAAATGTTACAGCAAACCTAAGCGTACCACAAGCACGTGTGTTTGTCACAAAATCCAGATGCTGTGTTAATTCAAACTACCACCAATCTTTAGATTATACTAATAAGAGAGCATGATTTTATCATATGTTTTGCAAAGTCATTTCCTTAATTGTAATAATATTTTAAACCGTTTTAATCTTTCTGTTCTTTGTAATGGTGACTGATTCTATCAACTAATTTTTTCATAGTCGTAATGTGTTAACTTGAGTTTTTAGATACTAAAAAATAAATAAAAAAACATTATGTTAATTTAAGCGTTAAGAAACGTTGCTGATGTTCCAGAGAAGATCATACTTTAAGTTTAACGAGCGCTTAGTATGCAATGTGAAGATTAGCGAGTGCCTACTAGGTAATGTGCAGTGTGTAGAGAGAAGGAAAGGAAATGAGAGAAACAAACTCTTGAACTTTAACGATACGGAAGCCATTAATGCGCACATTACTTAATGCGGAAAACTCTTGATTCCACATTTGAACAGACTAAATCAGTTAATCAGCAGATCAGCTAGATAATGTGCCCATTAACGACTTCCGCACTTTTGCTGTAACGTATTTGCTACCAACTGTTGAGACAATAAAAGGCCGGGTAAAGACTTTTTTGTGCGAGGTTATAAGGTATTTCTTCCGCCTTCTTAGCATGCCTTCGTGGTGTAATGGTCAGCAAACTCGGCTCATATTCCAGAGCTCCGAGTTTGGAGTCCCGGAGAGAGAATTGCTCATTTTTCATGTCTCCTGCTTCGAAATAGCCTAATGTCTCTACAGTGGCACCCGAACTAAAAAAATAGTGAATGAGGATTCTGCACCACCAGGATTTGGCGACTGGGTCCCCTAATTCCCCTTTAAAAGGTGGAGTATGTAAGGTATTTCTCCCGCCTTCTTAGCATACATTCATGGCGTAATGGTCGTAGCATTCGGCGTGTATTCGAGAGGTCTGAGGTTCGAGTCCCTGCGAGAAGATTGCTCATTTTTCATGTCTCCTGCTTCGAAATAACCTAATGTCTCTTCAAGGTGTATAATAAATATTTGTTTTCAGTATCTTGTTGGAAATAGATTTCGTCGCTCAGAATAAAAAACGCTAATAAAAGTAATAAGATTACAATTCAAAAGGTAATAAGATTATAATTTCCTTTCATTATAAGCTAATAAAATTTTTGAGACATATCATCAACATATATTGTGAATTAATTCATTTGAGTCTAAATATTTTTATCTTCTGTAGCACTAATTATGATTCCCTTTTTATCACAGACATGGTAACATTTTATTTTAAACATGACGTCTTATTGTCCTTTGAGAGAAGAATTAATCTTTCAGACAAGTCATTGTTTTGCACGTAGGAAGTGACTACAATGTTGCCGCAGAGAAACATTAAAGATCCGACAAGAGGGCGATGGTGGAAATGAGATTAGTGGATCGAAGTTAAATGAAGCTACAAAAGGCAGGAAAAGTAATGGAAGTAGTGTGCGAATGAGGAAATAATTCTATTAATAAAGATCTGAGCCACAGCAAAAGCAGTCCGCTGCAAAAGCGATAACTAGAGATCCTGTACCACAAACAAATGTATTTTGCTGAGTGCATTTAATAAAATCCGTTGGAGTTGTATGAATAATGAAAAGGAAGCGGAGATTTCAGTTGATAATCTACGAAAGCAAAGTTTTCCAATATTGACTCTCCCAGAGCCAATGAAATTTTAAAGGGCGTCCGTGATGTTCAGGGGGTCGACTGGGATTCCATAGTCGAAATTTCACAGGCAATTGAAGGGAATAATGAAGATCCCTTTTAATTACAAAAATATTTATTAATAGATAACTGATATAATTTAGTGATATAAACCTATATTATACAATAAGAAAGAATTAAAATCTATAAACATATGTTACCGGCAAAGTATGAAACGCGGCCATTCTATAGAATGCCTAGGCATTGTATATAATGCCGGGCGTTTTTAGGCAAAATATGAAATATGAGAATTATTACATACTTTCCCTAGGCATTGTATATAATGCCTAGGCACTCTATAGAATGAGAAATGCTGTTTAGGCAAAGTATGAAAAAAGGTTATGGTAAGGCTATTATTTAACAAAAATGCAAAGGTTATTTTCAAAAATTAATGAAAAATGTCATTAAAAACATGTATTCCAAATATGTAAAATAAAACAGTGAGAGGATCTTGATACAACATAATTTTGTATTTTCTATCTGGCTGAGACTGGAAATCAACAAGATCTACCTGGAAGCGGAAATTAAATTCAGGAACAATCATTAAGTTTCACGTCAATGCCCTTTTTAATACATTTTTGGACTTTTTTCTGGCAGGGCTGACAAAGGTAGTTGTAGAGTTCAATATCATTACACGTAATGTTTTTGTAGTTGGTTGAAAATTCTTTCAACATTCTGTCACGTCGTACATGTGCAGTACTCAAACGGAAAATAACTCAGTATCCGTGACGCAATACTGTATAGTAGTGACACTTTTTTTAACAGGATAAATGAATGCACTTTCGTTTCCTACAAACATCATGTCCTAGCCATTCAGCATCCGGTAGTCCCGTGGTTCCTTCTGAGCCATTTCGGCATTTTTACGTCATTTACTAACTTCTGGTAAGTAGTTTCGGTTCTTCGATACGAATCAGAACTGTATTTCATACTTTGTCGGTTTGTCATTTCACATTCTGTAGAATGGCTAGGAAATGTGTGGCATATAAATCGTTTCATAGATTGCGGCTAGTTTTAGGCCTTATATACAATGCCAAGGCATTCTATAGAATACAAGATTTCAAACTTTGCCGGTAACATATATAAGCGAAATATCACTGACTCATCACAAGATCTCCAAAACTATATGCCTGATTGACTTGACATTTTGCATAGTTACTCATTCTACGATGTAGATGCGCACTAAGAACGGATTTTACGTAAATCGTCCTATGTAATTTTACGTAATTTACGTGATTCTACTTAAATCTTTAAGCATTTGCAGTTTCCGGTTAGAGTTTGCTTTGCGATGACTTGCAATAAAGCACAAGGGCAGAGTTTAAAATTAGCTAACGTAGATTTACAAAACGACTCTTCCACTTATGGTCAATTTTATGTGGCGTGTTGAAGAGTAAGTTCACCTGAGGGTCTCGTCGTTCTTCAACCAGAAAAACGTACGAAGAATGTTGTCTACAGAGAAGTTTTATAAATTTAAGTATATTATTTTACAGCTTTATATATATTTAACTGTTATCAAACTGGCTCGCATACACGTGGGAAAAACCACGAAAACGCCCATGCAGCGAACCCCTTCGCCAGGATTCGAATCCTGGACCGAAATACCAGTGTTAGCGACTTTACCGCACGGCCTCTGGTCGGCCGAAATGTAAGGGTAAAAATATTCCTCTTCCTCATTTCATCTTGCGTTGAGAAATCATTATGTGAATATGCATTTACAACTTTAAAGACTGGAAATCAAATGTCGGCGACGTTATCGTATAGCGATGATTTTTAAGTATTTTATGTTTTTAACACGTCATTTCCTAACTGCGATATTTTTTAGCCGCTTTATTTTCGACGAAGATGTTTGATATCACAATGCTTTAGAAGTGTGATGTTTTTTCGTTGCTTTCTTTTCTCCGGTGATGTTTTTTACAGGGTGATCAGCGAATAAGCCCTGATTTCAAAATTTAATATCTACAACAAAGATCGATAGAATTATGCTGTAAACTGTATGTTTATCAGCAAAACTGTAAAAATTGTGTACAAAAGTTTGGAAAATTTACGAAAATCGTTAACAGATGGAGCTCTGCGTTGAAAATTCTTTCTCTGAAAGGAGTCTTAAAAAAAGGTGAAGCGGCCTTTGCAATTGAAATACAATTTTTTCAAAATGTTCACCGTTTGAAACAATGAGGTGGCGCAAAAGAACAATGAAATTTTACGTCACTTCTTGCAATGTCTCAACGGAAATGGAATCACATGCAACGATAATCGACGATTCAAGTTCATCTAGAGTAGCGGGATTATTTCGATAGACGGTGTCTTTCAATGCACGCCACAGAAAGAAGTCACAAGGAGAGAGAATGTGAGAGAGAATCATCGGGAGAATATGGAGGCCAAGCTATTCCTGTGTCAGTAAATTGCTTATAATCTAACGCAATTACTCTGTTCCCAAAGTATTCATGAAGAAAGCGAAAAAACGTTATCTTTTCGATGTGGTCGAGTCCCATCTTGCATGAACCAGTCGATACCTGGTCAATCCTCCAGCACTAGTTGAGTGCTGACAAATTATTACAAAATTGTAACGTAATGTTCAGTGGTTATCGTTTCTCGCACGAAAAAGGGTCCGATATTGCCTCTGACGCATACCGCAGCGCATGCAGTAACTTTAGGCGAATGCAGTGCTTTCTCTTCACACAAATGTGGATTTTCGGAACCCCAAAATCTCCAATTTCGTTTATTAACGATTCCATTCAAACGAAAATATGCCTCATCTGTGAACCATATGCAGCTCACATCAAATTTGTCGATGTCGATCATTGTTAGAATCTGATTCGCAAAGTCAACCCTTTGTTGCAGAGCTTTCATGGGTATGGCCTGATGACTTTGGATTTTGTATGCTAATAGCCGTAGGCTATTTTTTAATATTTTTTGCGTGCTCGTGTACTTCAAACCTGTCTCTGATGCAATCCGACGGATGCTTTTCCTAGGGTTTTGCTCAAAAATTCCAGAAACTTTGGCTGCATTTTCAGGAGTGACTACAGTTTGCCTAGGCCCAACATTTCCCTTTCGATCATCAGCCACGCTGGCAATCCTTTCGAATTTCGCGAAGAACATGCGAATGGTTTTCGCATCTGGTCCAACTGGAACATTGAATCGGTTTTGAAAACTGCGACGTGTTGCCGTAGGACTGCGTTCTAATCGATGAAATTACAGAACCAAAAAAAACACGTTGTTCAATAGAATACATTATTTCAGTTTCTACGCTAGCCTCTTTTCACTAGCCAACAGGCGTACTGATCACTTTCGACATTGAAGCACATTTTAAAGGCTATTGATAGGTCATTGCGATTAGTGCGCCATCTGTTAACGACTTTCGTAACTAATTTTCTAAGTTTTTGTACAACATTTTTACAGTTTTGCTAATAAACGTACAGTTTACCGCATAATTCTATCGATCTTTTTTGTAGAGATATTTAATTTTGAAATCAGGACTTACTCGCTGATCACCCTGTATATGATGATGTTTTTGCCTCGCGTTGCTT
The DNA here is from genome assembly GCA_000611955.2 of Stegodyphus mimosarum. Taxonomy (NCBI): domain Eukaryota; kingdom Metazoa; phylum Arthropoda; class Arachnida; order Araneae; family Eresidae; genus Stegodyphus; species Stegodyphus mimosarum. The sequence continues at coordinate 65,462 of KK114991.1, read as the reverse complement.
TCTCCGCCACGTTCACGTCCGCGATGTTTTTGGCAGATATCCAAAAAAATGAGAAAAGAATCAACAATTTTTTGGTGGAGTTCCACCGAGTGGATCTCTGGCATCCAGCTGGATATTTTCTTGACGGTGCATGAAGACTTAAAACCTTTAAATATTTCACTAATTTCTACCATTAATTTAAAATATCAGAAATGAAACTGATACCTTATTATGGTAGTGCATATTTAATTATTTTTTTTCAGGCAGGAGGTATTTTGAACCACGTGTGATGGGCTGTAGAGGGACCTATGGCATCCGGAACATCTTTATTAATGGTGGCTTTGCCATTTAAAAATGCTCACGGTAGATTTTTCTAAAGACTTTTGCTGAGTAATAAAGGAAAATTTTGAACAGCCTCTAAAGTTTGCAGTATGTAGAGACGGCAGACAGCAGCAACACTTCACAATTTCAATGTCGATCCTTTCGGCATAACTTTCAGAACTTTTACGTGCTAAGTTTTGAAAACTCAGCGATATAACAGGAGTGTGTTGCCACTTGGCAAAACTGGATTCATATGTCATTTTAATTTAACCAACAAACTCTGCGATTGATAAGAATGGGCTGAAAATGTCCTAAATCTCTACTGATAAACCGTATTAATCTTTAAAAGAACCATTTTGGGTAATCCTTAAAAACTGAGCCTTTTCAGAATTTTTTTATTTAAAAATTTATTTTAATTTTACTTTTTATTTTACTTTTACATTATCTTATTTAGTTCGCTGCTCGTGCAACTCGTGACAACTAGCTAAGGGACTGAGAGACGGTTGACAGAAGATTTGAAAAGTGACTAAAACTTTGTAAAGGAAGAAACTATGGAATCAAAGTAAAAAGGACGGGGTGAGAAATTGGAAAAGGGAATAGAAACCGGAAAAGTATCTCGAATAAATTAGAAGGGAAGGAATAAGAAAGACTACCTCCGGGCATTAGAATTTAAAAAAAAAACCTAGAGGAGGGTGTACAGGAAATTGGAAGCGAACAGAAATCGATCTTGGAATTGCAAGGAGGAAGACACAATTTACGGAAGCAAGATACCTCGCATCTTGCGAAAGGAAAATGGTCATTTGTGTTAAAAAGAAGACCTAGGAATCTAATACTACAAACATCATTCACAAAAATTCAGTCTTTGTATTAGCAAAAATGCTCTTTTTCTTTCCATATTTTTCAAAAATATTGTGATATGAAACTTCCTAGATTATTAAAGTTTCAGTAGGATTGAATATCCAGACTAATTGGGTACATGGCCTATTTCGGTATTCAAAAATTCAGATAATCTTGTTATTAACGTTAAAAAGTACACATTGTTTTAAGCCATTACGTTACGTTACGTTTATTTTACTGCGGATGTATGGTACACTTGCCTCGACATATGTTGCCACTGCGGAAAATAAAAACTATTTAACATATCTTCTTCGAGTTTTCTCAACAGCTAGACTTCAAGTGTTCCCATATTAATTTATAAACAGGATCAATCTGAACAAGAGGGCAAAACTTTATAAGGTATTTCTCCAGCCTTCTTCGCATGCCTTCATGATGTAAGTCAGCACGCTCGACACGTAACTGGAAGGTCCGTGGTTCGATTCCCGATGAGAGCATTGCTCATTTTGCACGACTCCTGCTTCGAAATAGCCTAATGACTCTACAACTTTAGGGGCTGATAGAAGGCATATACGAATAGAAGATAGAAGCTACTATACGAACAATATTCGTCAGAAGGAACTATACGAGCAATATTCTTCAGAAGGAACTATACGAGCAATATTCTTCAGAAGGAACTATGCGAGCAATATTCTTCAGAAGGAACTATACCAGCAATATTCTTCAGAAGGAACTATGGGAGCAATATTCTTCAGAAAGAACTATACGAGCAATATTCGTCAGAAGGAACTATACGAGCAATATTCTTCAGAAGGAACTATACGAACAATATTCTTCAGTAGGAACTATACAAGCAATATTCTTCAGAAGGAACTATGCGAGCAATATTCTTCAGAAGGAACTATACGAGCAATATTCGTCAGAAGGAACTATACGAGCAATATTCTTCAGAAGGAACTATGCGAGCAATATTCTTCAGAAGGAACTATACAAGCAATATTCTTCAGAAGGAACTATGCGAGCAATATTCTTCAGAAGGAACTATACGAGCAATATTCTTCAGAAGGAACTATATGAGCAATATTCTTCAGAAGGAACTATACCAGCAATATTCTTCAGAAGGAACTATGGGAGCAATATTCTTCAGAAAGAACTATACGAGCAATATTCGTCAGAAGGAACTATACGAGCAATATTCTTCAGAAGGAACTATACGAACAATATTCTTCAGTAGGAACTATACAAGCAATATTCTTCAGAAGGAACTATGCGAGCAATATTCTTCAGAAGGAACTATACGAGCAATATTCGTCAGAAGGAACTATACGAGCAATATTCTTCAGAAGGAACTATGCGAGCAATATTCTTCAGAAGGAACTATACAAGCAATATTCTTCAGAAGGAACTATGCGAGCAATATTCTTCAGAAGGAACTATACGAGCAATATTCTTCAGAAGGAACTATATGAGCAATATTCTTCAGAAGGAACTATACCAGCAATATTCTTCAGAAGGAACTATACGAGCAATATTCTTCAGAAGGAACTATACGAGCAATATTCTTCAGAAGGAACTATACAAGCAATATTCTTTAGAAGGAACTATAGGAGCAATATTCGTCAAAGAATGTATGTTCGGAACTCTAACGGCGAGCCGCTAGGTGGCATTGTAAGTAAATGATTAAAAAAGGTTCATCCCATCTAACAGCATTTCCTACTCTGCATTGCCGACAGGATTGCTGTTTATACGAACCACAAAATTTCCAGGGCGATGGATTGGTCAAGGTGGTACGATAGCTTGGTTACCAAGATCACGGATCTCTCGTGTTTGGACTTTTCCTGTGGGGCTATATAAAAAGCCTAATCTACATATGCTCCATCGAAACCTATATGGATCTAGTCACCAGAATCGCCGTTGCTGCTGGCGATTTTCGGGAAATGCGCGTTGAGCACGTTCAGTTAATAAAATGTTTTATGAAATTTCTTCTCTCATTTTCATGTTAATTCTGTAAATATAACAGTGGAAAACTACCCTGTAACTTATCAGCGCTAGTTTCTGACTATATATTCTATGACGAATATTGCTGGTATCAAAAAAGCTAACACCAACGGACCATACGGATTCAAAGCCTTTATATAGCATATAGTGACAAAGCACTAATACATATAATCAATATATAAATAAATAAAAATTAAATTACTTACGCACCTTTCTTAAAATCACTTTTCCATTCCAAATATATTTGAGTTTATTAAGTAGCTGAGTTTAATACACAGCGATTTGTATATTGCAAATCGTGATATCAGTTTTAAAAGTTTTAGGTAAAATAAGAACTGACAACTAATTTAATAATTAATCCTTAAATAATAATTAAAAATTTATGCTAAAAATATGCTTTTTACGCTGTTTTGAAATTCATATTTTAAGGTTATATAAAATATTTTTATAAATACGTTCTTGATGAACTTTCATCTCTTAGAAATAAATATCCTATCTCTTCTTTGCCTGATGTTATTCAAGAATAGTTTTTCGTTTGTATTCTGAGTTTCGTAAATCTGCTGTTAATTTTTTTGATAAGCGCTTTATGTACAAGAGGTTCATTTTTTTATCACTTTTTTAGAGTTTGCAGAACTTTTTAAGATTCAACTGATGTTGGCAATTCCTTTCGTTTTCTGTATCACAACGCAAGCGAGTAAAAAGGCAGATTTTTCAATGAGCAAAAGTGAAAGCTTACTTTTGGTCCCACTCGGCAAAAAGACAATGAACGTGCAGAAACTGACTTGATTCACTATTCTGCTAAGTCTCAAATATAAACAAATAAGGCTTAAGTTCGGACTAGCCGCACTTAAACAACTTTCCAATTATTGATAATTCTACATATGTTCCATGCAGATTAATTAAAGGCATAAAATCCTTAAACGGAATATAAGGACAGCATAATTCAGTCATTTTTAAACCAAAAAATGCGTTATTTATTAACATATAAGAATAAAAAAACTGAGCTCAAGGAGCAGAATAGCAGATTGGATATATATATATATATATATATAATATATATATACACTGCTCGACATTGAAAATGCAACACCAAGAAGGAGTGGTCAGAAATTTATGCAAATTTTAGAGTAGGCGCACGTCACTGAGTTATGCGAATGATGTGAAATGCGCAGCTCTCCGACGCACCTGAATTAAGATGTAAGGGAAGGAACGGGCAATAGTCGTGTCGTTATTCCTGTCAGACGAATTATCGAAGAAAGTTAATTTTTGTCTCGGAGGATACGTGTAATAGGAGAAGGCATTTCCAGGCAGATACACGATTTTACGAGAGGTATGGTGATCGGACTGAGAAGGCTGGGTTGGTCCTTGCGTCAAATCGCAGCTGACACCCACATGGATGCGAGCACGGTGCATCGGCTATGGCGAAAATGGTTGAAACAAGGAAATGTGGGAAGAAGGAGGGGTGCAGGTGCAGCCAGAGAGACGTCTGCACGCGTGGATCGACGCGTTCGCCGACAAGCTGTGGCGCTCCCGCAAGTCACTTTTTCGCGATTCTGCAGCATGTGCAAGATACCCTAGATGTTCTCGTGTCGACTAGAACCATTTCCCGTCGATTGGTTGAAGGTGGCCTACACTCACGGCGTCCGTTAAGAAGACTGCCATTGACCCCACGGCAGCGTTTAGAAAGGTGCCGGACTAGAGCGATGTGTATGACAGAATGGCAAAACGTCGTGTTCTCAGATTAGTCGCGCTTCTGTTTTTCCAGTGACAGTCGCCGCATACGTGTGTGTCGTCGACATGGAGACAGATCTCAAAAATCCGGCAGTAACTCTGGAACGCCCCAACACGCGACAACGTGGCATAATGGTTTGGGGAGCTATTGCCTACGATTCCAGGTCTCTTCTAGTTCGTATTCAGGGCACTATGACGGCCAAACGATACTTGGATATGTGGCCGGTGGCAATCCACTACGTTCAGGGGCTTCCTAATGCAATTTTTCAGTATAACGCCCGACCACACAGTGCCATCACGTTCTGTTAAGTATACTGATGCTTCCCTGGCCACCGTACTCTCCTAACCTGTCACCAATCGAACATGTGTAGGATGTGATTGAACGCCGTTTGCAGACTCTGCTCCTGCCCCGTTCAGAAGACGAACTGTGGCAAATGGTTTAAAGGAAATGAAGAACCATTCCTCAGGACACCATCCTACCTAATTATTGACTCTATGCCTAGACGTATTTCTTCGTGCATCGCTGTTCGCGGTGGTCCTACATCCTACTGAGCTGACGCCGTTCTCACTCTGTATTCTGACTATCATTTTGATATAAAGGTTACTTATTGCTGCTTGCTGTCTCTGTCTTTTTTCCAAATTTCATCACTTTCTCACCACTCTTTCTTGGTGTTGCATTTTCAGTGCCGAGCAGTGTATATATATATATTTACATATATATTTACATATATATATATATATATATATATATATATATATATATACACAGTCACATTAATGTGACCACCACGTATTTTCCATGTCAGAGTTAAATAACCAATCACAGAAGGCAGGTGGCAGCACAGTGCAGTTGAGCGTATATAAAGGGTGCGTGAGGGCTTCGGAAATTTCAATCG
>KK114991.1:44653-56691 GCA_000611955.2 Stegodyphus mimosarum | reverse complement strand
CTTCCCGGGAATCGAACCAGGAGCCTCTCGATTACGCGTCGAGCGAGCTGAAAACTACACCACGACGGCATGCGAAGAAGAAGGGATAAATACTTTTTAAAGTGAGCCTCGCAATGTTAGCTGAAAGCATGGTAAGGGCTATGCATTTAAAAGAATGTCCGACAGAGATTTAAAAAAATATAATTCTCAAAAGAATTCCAATTTCGATTGAAAATTTCGAAAGATATTCGACTGAAACTTTCGCAAGATTGATTCTGATTGAAACCTTCATAAGGTCGTATGATATCGATTAATTTGAAATGATGCAGTTTATGTTATATTATAAGCAGTTCATGTTATAATAATAAGTAGATACTAATTTTAGAATAGAAAGAGAAGTACCGAAATTAAAATGAAGAATTAAGGAGATTTGCGTGAAATTCGAGTTGCGTACGTATTTACGAAAAGCATTACTTATGTAAGTCTGGGGGATTACTGCATTTGTAAGGAAAAAAAAGGGAAAGAAAAACGCATGTAAGGAATAAACTACATACTAGAAAGAGTAAATTAATTAAAAAGAGAACGGTCTATTGTTTGTCATTCAATCAGTAATGTATTCCAGCTGAGCCTTTGGAAGCGATGGCACTTTTCGCAAGCTACAATAAGCCTGGTATTGCTCAGGGGCTGTAGCTGTCCGATACACGGTCCTCCACACATGGAGGCTCCACTTAAAGAAATAGTCTCTTTTTCTCCTCTCCATCGCCAAACCTCATGCGGGCAATGTCTGCTTCTACACATATTGACAGGCATTCCCGGTGATTGATCATATCGGTTCAAACAAAAGAAAATACATAAAACAAGCCAGCGCTCTTCGGAGGAGAGTTTTCCCTTTGTTATTGAATTACAGCTTTGTTTGAATTTGAGCGGGACATCCGCCGGTTGCGAAGCAAAATCGAATTACCCAGAGTTGAGTCAGCGCCTCCCCCTCACGCATGCGCGGTTTGGGAAGAGGGAGGGGAAGGTAAAAGCAGGGAATGATGACACTGGGTGAAAGAGATTTCGAGACGTAGCTAAAAATAGCTCTGTGATCTACGAATCCTCATCGGGCCAGAGCTATCAAGAATTTTGCTCTAGCTTCCCCCTCCCCACTTCTTTTTTCTCTTCTTTATCCTTTGCGTTCATCTATTCTTCCCATCCATTTCTTTCGATTCGATGCACAACGTATGTATGCACTGAACGGCAGAAAGGAACGTTAATGGAATAGGCTAAGTATCTTCCAGTTTCGTCCAAGTGTGGATCTGTCTTATTGAGCTACGTTTCTCTAACCACATAAAACAACGTTCATTATCCCCGCACTGACTTTTTACGATGTTTTTAAGTGGAAAAAAGAAGAGATACAGTTATTTTTTCCCACGATTAAATTTGATCTAACAAGCCGTTTTCCCAGAAAATTTCATCTCATGCGCATCGTTTGATTAAATTTGGTTTCTCCGATTGTTTGTTCGCGTAAATTCTGCAAATTAATTTTTAACCTCTCTTTACTGACACGAGTTTTTTCCAAATCGCTCATACACACATAATCGCGACAGAAATATTTTCAAAAATCGGTAAATATACAATTTACCTGCCATAACACTATATATATATGTAACAGAGGTAATGTTTTCGATCTGGAAACATTCAAAGGGAGTTTTGAAGGAATGATCATAAATTAGGGTTCTCACAACAAGTTTTCCGTATTTTTATAGTACTTTCTGCCTGTCTCTGTATATGCGTGTGATGACGTTTTCGTCCACCATAACCATCGTATCAAACTTCATTTTTTAGACGATGTATATTGTATTCACAAAACTAAATTACATAAAATTGTTGTGTTTTAAATGTTCTATTTGACATCCCTTATTCTGAACTATCTTTCGACACCGCAAATTTCCAGGATAATAATGCCTTTTGAAGTGTCAGAAGAGGTATTCTATCCCACTTCTCCCGAACAGCTTTCCAGAATTCTGTTAGAGTTTTGGGACAACGTTTGGATAATGCAGTTTTTAAAAGTCCGAAAGCACAAAAATCCATAGGTGACACATCGGGAGATTTAGTAGGGATATCAGTGAAGAGTATGGCCTTGATACCAGTTTTTTGTTCCATTTCGTTTAAGAAATTTACAGTGTATTTTGATGTGTGACTGCTAGCATTGTCCTGATGGAGTCTCACAGATGGATGGCACTGTGGGTAAAGCGATGGTATTTCATTCAGAAAAATGGGCGATAAGATATGTTCCCGATAGTATTTGGAGTTAATCTTGACATTTGTTTTCACTCTCTTTAACTTGCCATTATAAGAAAAACCAGCAACAATCACGAATCCCTTAGAAAAACTTTCTTTCGATTCTTTGAACCATGTACTTAAATTTTTTCTCCCCTTTTACGATAATAAATGGCTCTTTTTTGTTACAATCATTTAAATACACCCATGCTTCATCTATTGTGACAATTTTTTTCCATTTTTCTTTGGATGAGTGTTTCTCGTATAGAATTCTGCAGCGTGTCCTGCGTCGAGCGATATGCTTTGGAAGAAGACGATGCACATTGCGTTTTTTCGCTTTCTTAAGCTTTAAATCAACGTTTATCATTTTGTTTACAGTGGACACCGAGCATTTTAATGATTTTGCAACTGTCCTTTGACTCGGGGGATTTTCTTTTAACATTAAACAACGTACCTTTGCAATAGTGGAAGATATCCGTTTTTTCCTTGGATACTTGTTTGGAATTTTTTTTCAAATTGAGGCTCCAATTTGACGTTTTTTTCCTTTCTTATTGATGATATTATCTACCGACTCTTTAGATATCACAAAACCCTGACTCTCACATCGTTTTGGAATAACGGAGTATGCATATTTCTCTTCGGAAAGAGCGTAAATGTAACCTTCGAACCACTGCTTTGTTAAATTCGCCATTTTGAATAAAAACAAAACTTTCAAGCCACAGACGATAATTTTGACTTTTAAAAACATAGTACAATTGCAATTACTTCTTTTGCAGCAAACGAATTTTTATTACCGCTTACCAAAATCGTCTAAAAAATGTGCGAACAGCCTCTGTATTATCAAAATACCTATACTAATCTCTTTACTTGTTGCTGATTCCAGAATGCGCGCTGATCACTATTCAAAGCAAGAATTCCAAAATTCTAACTGCCATTCTAAAAACTAACGACCATTACTTACCGATACCTAAATTTCGTGGAGAAATACATGCAGGCCAAAATGAATTTATATTTTTTTTATATTACAGAAATAACATAGAAATACATTTTCTGATACTCACCGAAGTTAAATGTATTATAATTTTAATGAAATATGTTGTTGTTGCTGTTGTTGCTTATGCTCACTTTTCTGACGTAGTCAGCCCAAGCCCACGAAATCCTTCGTGGCAAGGAGCGCTAGATTACGCCTGTCGTTGGCAACAGCCTTGAGCACCTAACAGGTGACAGTGCGATTTGGCTCAGTTCCACCCCCAATTTTGTTGCAGAACACCCCGGGGAGATGGGTACGAAGTTCTCCCACCCCTCTCCCCTTCCACCAAACCACACGAGAGGACTTTCGGCTCGCCGCATATTTAAAGTGCCGCCATGCCGCACCGACACCGAACCCAGGCTCTTCGGCAAGGCAGTCAGCGACGCTAACTACTAACTCGTTGTGAGGCTTAATGAAATTTTAATACATTAAATAGTATAAATTTAATGAAAATAATGTAAATTTAATGAAAATATAATGTATTTTCGGTAAAATTACCTAGTTTAAATACATGATAAATTTCGGTACTTTTCTGTTATCGGGACCGGACTCAAAAATGCTGTATGTATGTATGCATGAATGTGTGTTATGTATACGCAAACATACATACGTACATATTGCATACATGTACACATACATCCATACATATCCGCATACATGCATACATTTCTAAATCCGGTCCCGATAACGGAAGAGTATCTATATTTCTGCGAAGACTCAACATTTGATCATTTTGGTATAAATTTACAAATAATCAGTTTTTACACATGGTCGATTATACCCAATAAAATATAATCCAAAATTTCGCACTGCAGACCGTTCTATTTATTGAGAGCGGGGAATTATACTTTGTTATCAAATGAACACCCAGAAGTGATGCTTTACTGGAAGCTTAATTAAGATTTGCTGAAATTTTATGCTTACAGTTCGCAATATATGGGAAATATTCTTCTAAATGAATGTTTTCAGAACTTATCACTCAGTTTTCAAGCAGATTTCTCCTTCCTAACTACGTTTAGTCATAGTGTAATTGGAAGCACGTCCGCCTAGCAATCGCGAACTTCGGAGATCGGATCTCAGAGAGAATATTGATTTTTCCGGTTTCGAATTTCAATAAATACCTAATCAAGCTTCAGTTTAATCAATTTGGCAAATATAAAAATATTGTTCGATTTCGAAGTTTGATACCTTTTTAAAAATCGCTCGATTTTGAGTTTCAGCGGTTTATGAAATGTCCTTTAATTTCGAATTTTACATATTTTTCAAAACTCGCTGTATTGTGATTGATAGTCCTTCGATTCGAGACATCGTACATCTTCTGCACATTCGAAAAGCGAAAACGCATAACTTCGTTCTGTGAAAATGCTGAATGAATTTAAATAGCTATATCACGACTTAAATGCATTTTTATTTCAATCAATGCAATTAAAAAGTTAGTAAATAGTATTTTTTAGAACTGAAACTATTTAATTCAATACCTTAGTTTGTTAATCAATAACATACAATTTTGTCGAATGGCAGCAAACTTGAAAGAAAAGTGAAACAACGCATTTAAAGTGAATTGTACGTATATATAAATAAATGTACAATCATACATACAGATTCTCCGTTCTTTCGCTACAGAGATTTAATTTATTTAAATAAAATTTTTATTAAGAGCGTGTTAATGTAGCGGTAAATTAATTCGCCTTTTTAAGCACATCAACTTTGAATTTCATTTGTATGTCAAAAGGAGATAAAAGTGAAAGAACATTAGAAACTCAAAGCTGTCTCTGAAAAATAAACAATTAGCGGGTCTTTGCAATTAGTATTTGATTCCAACTTATTTAATGTACCTTTTATTCCGTCAACACAGCGAATTTACATATGCCAGAACCTAAATCGCGAATACAAAAATTGAAGAAATTTAGCACCTATTAATCATTTCAGTTGCAGTGACATATCATAGTTCCTATTCGAAAACTTAATGAAACGATGTGATCGTACCTCTAAGTGAAATCGGTCTAGAGTGCCAGTTCCGGTCCTCTGATGTTCAAGTTAATGAGGAGTGCACTCTGCCAAGAATTAATTAACTCTTCAACTTAATAATCATAGGTAATTAGTCTCTAAGTCCACTCGCTATTTTAAGTTACCTTCTTAGCATAAGTAATATTTATCTGACATAAGTCAGTAATTTTTCACATATAAGTTTTATCCTTTAAGAACAGTGCTTTCCAATCTGTGTGTTACCTCCAATAAAAGAAAATATGTGAATCTCGTATTTCCTCGAGTAGTCTTCCCTTTTTCAGTACGAAATATAGGAAGTAATGTAATACCGAAAATTTTTGGATATCAAATTTCAATGGAAATATATATTTTGATAGTTCACGAAACCAAGTTGACATTTTTTTTGCGTGACATCTGTACGTACAGGCAGATAAAATGACTCTTTATTCCAAAACGGATTTCGTGATGTCCGTTCACACGTACGTAAGTATGTATATCGCATAACTTATGTAGAGACATTAGATATTTTATGAAAGCAGGAGAGATGAAAACAGAGCAATGCTCTCACCGGGATTCGAGCCACGGACCTCTCGAATACGCGCCGACAGTGTTGACCACTACACCACGAAGACCTGCTAAGAAGGCGGGAAAAATACCTTATATACTCCCCCTTTTAAAGGGCAATTGGGGATTAAAGGACGCAATCGCCAAATCCTGGTGGTGCAAAATCATCACCATCCACATCTTTAGTTCGAGCACCACTGTAGAAGCATTAAGTTTTTTTAGAAGCAGGAGATTTAAAAATGAACAATATCCTCTCCAGGACTCGAACCACGGACCCCTCGAACACTTGCCGAGTGTGCTGACCAAACCAGCATGAAGGTAGGCTAAGAAGGCGGGAAAATACCTTATATGCGCCCCCCTTTTTTACATACAGAAATACATACTCCTCCTTTTTACATAGCGACTGGGGATTAATTCACCCAATCGCCAAATCCTGGTGGTGGAGAATGATCATCTACCAGCTTTTGTGTTCGGCGCCACTGTAGAGACATTAGGTTATTTCGAAGCAGGAGTATGGAAAATGAGCAATGTGCTCGGCGAAACTCGAACCACGGAACTCTCAAATATGCGCCGAGCGTGTTGACCACTACACCACGAAGGCACGCCAAGAATGAGGGAGAAATACCTTATACTCAAAACCCATTAATCTTAGAACGTTGAAATTTTTCATATGGAACTGCTAAAACATATAGTTGCAGATGTCTCTTTTTATTGCAGTCGGCAGTACCAAATACATACATGTATGTCGATATACATTCTTTGGCTTTAATTCAGTAATTTAAACTAGATATATTTCTTAAGTTGTTAAAGTATTTATGAATGGAACGCATGGTAAGTAATCGATTGCTTTTATTTCTCAGAAGTACAATCAATAAATAATATCATGTAATGTTTCCTGTTTTGTAGCCCATCTTAAACGAAAATTTGGGGAATTTACAATTGATATTTACGCCTAAGTAATGAAGCAACCTACAACCTAACAAGTTTTAAAACCAAAGTCGTAATTGCGCCAAATTCTCTTCTGGGCATGAGCAGTGTGCGTAATTTGTTTAACATTGTTCAACTGAATGTGAGGTCTGCCATTACGCCACCTGGACTGGAACCACCGACGTCTCGAATACGCACCGAGTTTGCTGACCACGACGGCATGCTAAGGAGGCGGGAGAACTACTTTATATAATTCCAATTTTTAAAGGGCAACTGGGGATTAGGGAACCTAATCGCCAAATGCTGGTGGTGGAGAATCATCGTCCACCACCCTTTTTTCGTTAAGACGCCACTGTAGAGACATTAGGTACCTTTTGAAAGCAGGAGAGATGAAAAACGAATAATGCCCTCGCCAGGACTCGAGCCATAGACCTCTCGAATACGCGCCGACCATGCTGACTACTACACCACGAAGGCATGCTAAGAAGGCGAGAAAAATAACTTATAAGTTTATCGAAGCATGATGATCGGACTATCTCTTTAATTCGTCAAAATGTGCTGAACATTCTTAAATGCCATGCTAATCTGCAGTGTCATTTTGAGGGAAACCAAACAGAACGTATGATAAAACACCAGATGTTTTTTAAAGAAAAGTATGGCGAAATTTTGGCTTCGTTGAAAATAGTGATAACAATTAAAACCAATAATGAAAAAGTTCTCAAAGCTTCTTACCTGAAAAATTACCTAAGAGCTCAATTTTGTGAAACTCAGAGCGTTGCAATGATTTTTAAAAAACATTATAAAATCAATATAATCAAATGTTTACTCTATAAAAAAGCTGCTAAATATAAGAGGCATTTTATGTAAATTAAGGGGACTAGTTACACCAAAATCGATGAAATTACCTATTTTTCAATTTGCTAGAAAAGTAATTTAATACCCTTACTACACTGAATAGAAATTTTGAAACGGTATGACTATAATATATTGGTATTAAAAGACTTTAAAATCTTTGATAGCCCTTTAAATACCACACAGCTTCAGTGCTTATTATTTTTACTTCTTAATTTTTTCAGTAACTTATTAAAAATCAGTGTAAATGAATAGGACTGTAATTAAATATGACTGCAACTATCAGCACACTCTCTTTATATGTATAAACTGATTGATTTAAACACAAAGTGAAGATGGAAAAAATATTTTTCACCTTTAACCTGGCAAACTTATACATCTATACATATAAAAAAGAAAGTCTGTTTGTTTTGCCGGCTTATAATTCCGTCACTACTATAGCTATCGTCACCAAACTTTCTACAATTCTTTTCTGGGTCCTGGAAAAAGTTCGACGTCCACTTTTTTCCAAAACAAATGTAGCTAAATTCAGAGATATTAAATAAAAACTCGGAAAAACTATCATTTTCGCCCTCATTTTTCCGAATGGTAACAGTCTCGCAAACTGGAGATGAAAATCTGCTTTACTTCGAGAGTTGTTGCCATTGCTCGCTTTTAAATCCTAGAGTTTGTTAATAAAATTTTTTCTAAGTTTTACGATAAAATAAAAATAGCATTGCCAAACATTAAATACGTTATTCCCTATCCAAAAATTCGTGGGAAGCCACTTCGATTATTCCCATCATTTTACGACTTTAATCAGCCGAAATATTATTTAAAAACTCTGAAAGCGCTCATTTTCGCAATCATTTTTCTGAGTGGCAATAGTCTCTCGTGTTGGAGGTAAAAATGCTTTATTTCGAAAAGTGTTGCTACTGCTCGCTTTTAAATCGTAGAGTTTGTTAATAAAAAATTTGTAAGTTTTACAAAATCTATACATATAAAGAAAAATGTCTGTTTGTGTGTTTGTTTGCGTTATTGATTTCAGATCCATTTTTTGCTACATTTAATCGACTAAAATTGAACATAGGTGAAATACTGGATGGAACTTGAGCTTTTACGACCATTTGATTAGAAAGACGAAAATCATTAAAAGCTGTGTGCATTGTTGCTGACATAATGAGCGAGAATTATTATTTTTCTATCGAAATTTTTATGTGGGTTCCATATCGCATCAGACTGAAAAATGCATGACTATGAATCATATTTTTTGCATCGTTAGTAGAGGAGGATTACAGCGGTGTCGTTCTCTCTTTTGTTAGATGCATTACTCTCAATCTAACTTATTTGGCATTGGGTACTTCCGCTAATATATATATATATATATATATATATATATATTGAGCTCAGCAAATGTTTCTATGTGTACTATCAGTCAACTTTTCTATGTTTCTCCAAAAATTTAAATTATTTGTGATGAGACAGGAACAGAAGAGGTGGTGTAATGAAACGATCAAGTTCCTGTTTGTAGCATTATTAAGATATTGCTGGAACAAACATTAAAATCTTTAATTAAAATACACCTAAATTAATTTAAAATGTAATTAATTTGCGAGAACAAATTGCTAAAAGAAGAGACGAAACGCTAATGAGTGGTTTTAAATAAAATGTGCCTGTTTTTGAAAAAATGAATAAAACAAAAAATTTATATTATTAATATTGATTATATGTTTCTTAGAAAATGTATTATAATTAATTTATGTATTAAAAATGTTTTGAAGGTGTTTGGAAGGCAAAAACAGGTAAAGAAAACTTCTACTTTATTATGCATTTTAAGATTTTTTTGCTAATTGTTAGCCAGGTAAGGTTTCAAACAAAAGCTTGTAATTTATGTTTATATTGATCAATTGAACAGTACTAGATTTTATTATGTGTATATATATATCGAAATTAAGTAATAAAATGTTTAAGAAATTTGAAAGGATTTAGTGACCATTCAGACAGTTTAAATTCTTTAAACTGCGTTTTCTTCAATTTGTATTTTTTCAATATATGATTTTACTTAATGTCCTAAAACTTGTACAGATACAGACTAAATTGTTTAATATTTTTACTGCTTATTTAAAATTATATACTTAATAGAAACAAGGATGAGTTTTGCAAAGTAGTAAAGAGAAAAATTATTGGATGTAAAAATGGGATTGAGATCGTATTTTTCTTAGAAGATTTTACATAAAAGTGTGCTTTTTGTTCTTTTTGACACAAACTAATTGGTAACACTCTAATAAATACAGTAAAACATTCTGGGGAAAAAACATTGAAAATTATGGGAGAAAAAAGAATTTTTATTTGTTAAATTTTTCTCCAAAAACTTTTAATTTAAAAAAATTACTACTTAAAAAATATTTTTTCAACTTAAAACCATTTTGCCTTATAAAACCACTTACTTAACAGTATTCATAAAAAGGAGATGAAAGTTCTTAAATAAAAAAAAATCATTCAAATGGTACGAAGTCCCTTTTAACCAATTACTGTGATTTAAATCTTTATTATAATGTACTCGTAATATTTGTAAGTATTTATGTTAATTAAGCAGTTATTATGAGTTGGAACTTTACTTTAACTTCTTATCACAGTCCTAAACAGAATGCAAATTAGTTGTTTGCGTATTCAAGCTGAGGGTTTGAGTGTTTACAAGAGAGTTTCTCAGTCGTTTTTTGCTATTTCTTACTGTCGCCAGCTTTGGCTAAGTTATATTCCTGCTTTAGCGTATCGCTAGCCGACGTTTAAAATACGCGCCGCTAAATATCTGAGCCAGATTAATCATTTTGTTTTATTTTCTCTCACGTTAATTTAAATCCCCACAACTCGCGAAGCTTCGCTGCTCGCACAAGTTTTGTCTTTCTCTTCAGTAAAACGTAAATAAAAACGTTATTTTAGCTTCCTTCAGGTTTTGTGATTTGTGTTCAGGCTAAGCGATAACTCACTATCAGTCTAGTGAGGTTTGCAGGAATTTGACAGAAGCTTCTAGATGATGCAGTGCTCCGGAAGTTACAAACCAATATTCCTTTGTAAAATAAACCGTTACTAAAGAAACCAGCCGCATGGCTGATGACGTGAATGAGAACACTTATCGGTTACATCGTGTGTGCGAAATTCGCAATACTAATGGATTAATTGAATGATGTTGCGAGTTTAGTGGCTTTAATGCCTCGTTCGTTACGTTGCGTAACTTACAAAGCCATCCGAACCGTCATCATTGCGAACCATTACCAACTAACACATCGCACGAATTCTTCTCATTAAATGAAATACTGTAGGGAATTGTGCAGGTATATCATTGATAATATATCATTGATAAGGAAATATAGCTAGAAACAAAGCAGTCATCAGCGAAATGAAAGATAAAGCAACGAAATTTCAGCTACAGTCATTTTGCTATTCGTCACGCATTGGTCTCGAAATAAAGTTGCCTTCTCGGCTTATGATAGCGCTATATGAGTCTATAAATACCGTATACACCCGCGCGAGATATTTTGGACAAACAAACGACTTCAAAGTGAGGGGGTCGACTTATACGCGGGGCCATAAAAAATTAAAAGAATCGGAAGTTCAAAAATTTCTTTATATAATGCAGTTGTTTTCTTCCCTCACTCAAATTGGACGACTTATCAAATAAGTCACTTACTTGAAGTAATTTCATGACTTAAATTATGTGACGAACTAATCACAGAGTTTCATACTTTAACTAGAGTCGTCAGCCAAGCACGTGATGTTTTTTTTTTCGTACAAGACCGTGATGTTTTTTTTTTCGTACAATGCTGCCATTGCTCGCTTTGAAATTGATAATAGTCCTTCAGGGCAAATTGCCCCTTTGGACTAATAAACTATACAAAATCGCCAACTCTTAAAGCAGATTATTCAAATTAATAAGTGAAGACTTGGAGTTACTATGACTCCCTCCTGCTACATAATGAAGCAAGGTCTTTGTTTCTAGAAGAAAATCTGATGCGGACATCACGATGTTTTTTGCACGGCCTATTAAATTATGCACAATTTTTTAAGTATTTCATTTAAACTTATTTCCTCGAATTATTATAATGTAATTAGCCGAGTCCTCCAAGCAAGATGCAAACGACATCGAAAATTGCAAATTTCGAAATTAAACACCCGGTCAATTTTTTCGTATGGGACTCAAAATTCTTTACCTTTTATTTTTTCATAATGAGTGTAAAACGTCCCAAAACAAAGTATAGGAAACGGGAGACGCATTCAAAGTTAGATTTGATTATTTTTCGAAAATTAATTTATTTTAAAAATTGAGAGTGCTAAAACGTGAATATTTTCGTCATTTAAAACACTTCTGCGTTAGCGTCTGACTATGACCACCGATTGTGAAAATAAAGGTCGGACAAGGGCTTTTAAGCCGGACAAGGACTTTTAACCCGGATAAGGAGTC
>KK114991.1:0-44617 GCA_000611955.2 Stegodyphus mimosarum | reverse complement strand
ATATATGTTACTGTGAAAGACCGAAATTGGAGAATGTCGATTTTCACCGGAGAATGTCAACATTCACCAAATACGTCGGTGAAAAATCAAATATAACATTGCACTCTTGTATATTCGGACCCTCACCGGTGTATGTTGACAATCACAGATATGCTCTGGTGTAGGTCGAAAAGAGAGAAGTATGCAAAGAGGCGACTGGCTGTTTCCCATAAATGCAATTGTAAAATTGTAAAAAATTTGTAAAAATTTCTAAAAAAGCAAGGTCCTCTTGTGCAATTCAAAGCGACTTAATAGTTTAAGTTGTTGCAATGAATAAGATTTGAATCACATAATTTAGTAAGTTTTTTATTGCTATTATTTTATTTTCTCATTTAGAACGTACTGTATAATCAAGTAAGTTTTTAACTTCTATTATTTTCCTTTCTCATTTTGAACGTACTGTGTGTTTTAAGTTCTTATGTTATTAAAATCTTATTTTAAATATGAAGTGCGTTTTTTTGCGACTGAATTACGGAGAAGAAAATATAATATTACTAGCCACTATGCGGCCAGCCTTCGTCTGGCTTTTAAACGTACCGGAAAAATGCCTAAAAGACACATCTGGGACCTATGGCAGCGTAAGTTCTTCCAACTTTTTTCTCTTTGTTAAGATTCCAACTCTCCTTCGTATACGGCCCTGATGTATCTCCAGAAAAACATATACATCTTGAATTTTTAGCAAATTAATTGCATGAGACGTGCATTAAACATTTTTAAAGCATAATGTATATCCCCGTTCTTAAACACCACCATGACAACATAAAAAATTATATAAAAATTCTACAATAAAATTAAAATTTTTTAAACATTTTCTTACTCGATAGTTTGAATGATCCTTTTTCTGAAATTTTGAAATGTTATGATACTTTAGGTAATCTTCTGAGGAAATGTGTCAGCAGTCACATCGCAGCCATTTAACTTGTATAAAATATTACAATGAAATAAGCAATATCCCTTGATACAAATGTTAATTAGCCTAATAAAGTAATTAAACAATTTACCGTTGCAAAAAGAAACAGCTTTCTAATTTCTTAAACTTTTCAGTCTCTTAAAAACAGTAGCATAAGAAATACGATGAAAAATTGTTGCCAAACCGAAATTTTTAAAAGAATGAAACTATTCAAAATGATGCAATTTCATCAAAAATCTATCAACAACAATAAGAAAGGAAAATTGTTGTCAAAACTAGATTCTAAAATATCAGAGATTGAGAAGTGTATTCGGAAGCTTCATTTAAAAAATTTTTAAAAAATACAAAATATTATTATTTTTCCAAAATTCTTTTTTTTAAAAGGAGTCGAAAGGATTAAAGTTTAACGTGTCCAAAAATCAAAGGAAAATAAACGGCACATTTTTTAAAATAAGTTTTTTTTAAAAAAATTCCGCTGAAAAGGTGTTAAGCTCATCTTCTTAAATAAATTCGTATTTAATCGATTTATTGAAATACGAAATTTATTTTAATTTCGTAAAATAGTTAAGTGTCTACGCTTCACGACGATGTAAAAATGAAATGTATAGGGGGAAATCTTGCTTTCCTATAGCCCATTATGTCTCAAAATGACGCGATTTGGTCACAAAACATAAAATAAAAAAATTCTAATTTGAATTTCGAAAAAATTGCTTCGAGGTGCACTGGCTCTTGTGTAGATACACCTATGTACCAAATTTCGTGGCCCTGGGTCTATTAGCTTACTCGCAACACGAACGAAACACACACACACACACACACACACACATACAAACACACACACAGACTCTTTGTTTTATTATGTGTAGAGATTATATGTTGAACATTTACCATTAGTACATGGTGAAAGTCGACATTTACCGTTGTAAGTCAGAAATAAGAGTATTTGGAAAATATTTCGGACATACACCAAGCGACTATGTGAATGTTGACATTCACCGGTGAAAGTCGACATTCTCCAGAATTCGGTGTTTCACCGCAACATATATATACACAAAGTTTCAAAGTTCTACTTCTAATCGTGTTTGAGATATGTGAGATATGTACGTGAGTACAGATGTCAAAAATATCTTTTTTGAACCCCCATTCTCATCCAATTTACAATCCGTTGTGGAGAAAACAGTCCTTTATTCTGCACATACAGACGTCAGGCTAAAAAATCGGTCAAATGGATTTGAGAACTGGAAAAATGTCTATTTGCATTGAAATAGGATACCCGAAATTTTTCGCCATTACAATACTTTGTTTACTTCCTAGAAGGAAGTAAAAAGTGCTTATATGTTTGATTCGACTGCACGTTGAGGCATCAGCATCAAAAGTTTATATACTGCTTGGAGAGTTCTGTAAGAAAAATATCGATTGTTTCTCTGATAGCAAAAAAAAAAAACTTAATGCATATAAAGGAAATTATTAAAGAAATTAAAATCTGAAAGCTTTCAGATTTTGCATTATGCCCAAAGGGTCGTTTGATTAACGTTTTGTGTGCTACTTTTATTTAATAAATATGTTATTCGCACTGAAATCATAAAATTCAATTCGTTAAATCATAAAATTCAATTCAACAGCAATGTCGCATGAGCATACCTTTAGAATTTCTGATACACAGTCTCGCGCGCATGAGATAAAAATATTTTATTTTCCGTACGGTATTGACATTTCTCGCATTGAAATAGTTGAGTTTGTTAATCAAAAATTGGTTAATGTGTTACAAAATAAGAAATCCATAATAAAGCAAATTTCAAATTCGAGCTTCCAAATGACCCTATTCAGTGGAAGAATACATTATTCAAAATTGGATGGCTCTATTCACCGTTGTTTTATCACAATGTGAGAAGCATACATACATTTTTGTCGATTCTTCATTATTTAATTTCTTTAAATATAATACAGGGCTCTAATATTTGGTTGCACTAATTTGAAAAGTGAACCCACATTCATAGTGAACCAACGCAAAACGCCAAAACGAAATTAATATCCCCTCTAGGCTTTTCTTTTCTTTTCGCCATCGACGGAACAGCTGGCCCACTGGGTTAGGTGCTTTTCAGCCTGTTGGTTCCCGTCGATGGAATTTAAAGTATATATATATATATACATAAAGAGCTTAGTAGTGTGTCCTCCTGCAATTGACCACGCTAAACGAGGAGCATTGAAATAAGGACCAGAACATGGAAACAAAGGTGCATGATGGGACTGCTGAGACTAAGGGAAACACTTATTATGGTGCATGTTAGGCAGACATTGATACAGTTACGATACATGTTGGGCATACACTATTATGGTACATGTTAGGCATACAGTTATATTAAAGATAGCTATATAATCAGGTACAGATGCAAAGATGAACAAATACATTACAGATTGTGGGATCCGTTAAAAGAGTTCTGGATTAATCATAAAATTAAACATAACTGGGAATAAAACAAGGAAAATAATAATAATAAGAAGAAGAATCCCCTCTAGGCTAACGCCCTTTGGGCTACAAAATGGTTTTGCCATCGACTAAACAGCCGGTCCACTGGAGTAAATGATCATCAGTCACCAGGAAATCGCCGACAAAATTAAAGAAAGAATCTAGCTCTCCGTGTTATGAGATCTAGAGATTTAGAAAAAATCTTGAGCTCCGTTCCTTCGGAACTTGACTGCATAAAGTGAGATATACTTAAAGAAAGACCAGGATAAGAAGTGTACATAGAAGGTACACCGCGCAAAAAAAAAAAGGAAAGAAAGAAATAAAAAGAAAAACAGAGCGTGATCTGCCTGCTGAAGGCCACGTTGCTAATTTGATTTGCTTAAGAATAGACTTCTGCTGCATTGCGCTATACTTGCAATTAAGCTTGTCAGGCCGACATTTAGATCCGAGCCAACTTGCATGTTACTTGAATAATGTAGCAGTTAGGCTAACATAGTTTTACTTAGTTAAGTCAATATATTATCTTTCTTATAAGCTATAATTGATGGCTATATCTGTAAGCACGAGTGGTGTCGTCTGTTAACTTTTATTTAAGCTAAATATAAGGTCCTTTACACACTTTCTTAATCTCTGTGGTACCTCACAACACATAGTGATAATTCGCTTTTTGTCTTCAAACGTTTCGTACCTTGTACATTTCCAAGGAATACGAAACGTTCTAAGAATTACCAATTTACATGTACACGGAGGGTGTTCAGCGTTTAATCAGAAAACTCAGCGATAGAAAAACATCCGACAAAATGCGATATATTTGTCTCTCCAATTTAATCAATAAACTCAGATATTCAAACGCAATGTGTTGCCGCTACTCGAATTAAAGTATTCTTATCTTATTTTTATCACGTGGTGGTACTTTTTCGGTCTTTAATACGTAAGTTACTTATTGTTTCTTTCAAATTTATTCTGTTATTAATTAAAAAACTAAGTAATTTCAACGTAGATAATAAAGGCAGATTCCTTTCCATTATTATGAACCACTAAGCGGGATCCATGAAATTACATTAGCTGGATTCATTACAATTAGTATTACTCATATTTTTCTTTCTCATAATCACTGTTTTTTTGGTGGCTGGTTGCTCAAACAGCTAGTATTACTTGTGGGACCTTTATAAAACGTACAAATTTTCGTCCAACCTTCATAGAATATATACATATATTTCTACAGGATATCCGCATATTGTAAATCTATACAATTTTTATCGAAAATTTTATAGGATGATTTCTGTAACCTACTTTATAGGTAATTCGGTCATAATTCTAAACCACTCTAAATTAAACACTGATATTATTTTTAGTCTAAAAGAGCTTTGTTCCTCAACGGCTATTGTTTTCGTTTTGCGATTTTGCGTTGCAAACATTAAAAGTCTGAATAAATTTTCAAACTGTTGCCACCAAATCTTGAAGCTCTGCGTTATATTTAAAAAAATTAAATAATGAAGAATATGCATAAATGCATGCATATTTCTCCAAATGTGATAAAACAACGGTACCTAGAGCCATCCAATTTTTAATAATGTATTCTTCCACTGAATAGGGGCATCTGGAAGCTCGAATTTGGAATTTGGAATTCGTTTTATTATCTATTTCATATTTTATAAACCTTTAATGAATTTTTGATGAACAAACTCAAACGATTTAAAAGCGAGCAATGGAAACACTCTACATGGAAAATTTTTTAATTTTATTTATTTACTTTATTTTTTTACACAATTATATAAGCCATTTCGGCGTGGGTTCTCTCAAATAACAATGTGTTCACTGCCTGCAATATCTTAAAATACGAGACGCAAATGTATTGCAAACACTAAAACAAAGAGCAAGAGATAAGCATCGATGATTACATTAACCTTGCTACTTACCTGAACTAAGTGCAGATACAATGAGCTTAAAAACAACCCATCTCTCTACGGGAAAATTGTCTGGAATTAGAAGCTGTTGTGGTCTGGAATACAATGCTTTTAGATTTGTTTCGTCTCCAATTAGGTAACAAAACATTTCCTTCTAACTACAAGATACACGTCGCAAATAAGAGATAATTCTTAGTTTCCTATTTGCTGCGTTGCAAAGAACTCAGCAAATAGAAACATAGGGATAAGGATTAAAGATGTAGTGCTTCCCACAGGTTAAACGAACTGCAGATCCAGTAATCTCCAATTAAATGGAACTACAGACATCCAGAACTCGAATAATTTGGATCATTTATTTTTATATACATTCCGAATAAAATACAACTTGTTGCTAATTTATTTAGTTTCAATGCCACATTCTTAGCTCAAAATGGGCTATTAGTCTCGAAATTGGAATTTGCATTAGTTCACTAACGCAATTTGTGAACTATGCGAAATCCCCATTTTTTAGACTTATAGCCCCTTCTGAGCAAATGACACTTTGCGTGTAACTTTTCTAACTGTTGCCATCAAATATTATCGCCCTGTATTAGTTTCAAAAGGAATTAAATAGTGCACAATATGACTGTGAATATGTTCCTCGCATTTTGAAAAACGACGGTATCTAGAGCCATCATATTTTGAATAACGTAATCCTCTACCAGAATATGTGCCCCTGCGAACCCGAATTTTGAGTTTCGAAACTATTTTATTATTTATTTCATATTATAAAACTTTTAATTAATTTTTGATTAACAAACACAACGATTTGAAAAAGGGCAATGGTAACACTGTTCGAAATTAAATATTTTTATCTTCAGTGAGCGAAATATTTGAAGTTCAGAAAAATCTAAGATCCTTCAGATTTAATTAAGAAAATGTGTCCTATGAAAGCAATGTATTGCCGCGGTCAGAAATAAAGCAGTTTTATCTTGCACGCACCAGCGTGTTGCCATTCATTAAAGCAACCACCATGCGCGTTAAACTCCGCTGTTAATTGTCTGGAAAAAATGAAACAAGAAAAAGTGTATTAAGGTCATATCCCTTCACTCACATCATACACGGATATTTGCATTTTTGAACTTTCCTGGATTGGAGACTGGACTTTCCTGGAAACCGGAGAATCATCATCCACCACCTTTTTTAGTGCGGGCACCACTGTAGAAACGTTAGGTTATTTGGAAGCAGGCATCACGAAAAATGGGCAATGCCTTCGCCGGGAATCGAACCGTGGACCTCTCGGTCATGCTTCGAGTGTGCTGACCATTACGCCACGAAGGCATGCAAAGAAGGCGGGAGAAATACCTTATATGGTACACGTGCAAAGAAAGTGATATTTAATAACGTAACACAGGTTAGGTTATTCAATTATGGCAAAGCACACGAGGGCTCTCT
Organism: Stegodyphus mimosarum; assembly: GCA_000611955.2. Lineage (NCBI taxonomy): Eukaryota > Metazoa > Arthropoda > Arachnida > Araneae > Eresidae > Stegodyphus > Stegodyphus mimosarum. Next base: position 37,860 of record KK114991.1, on the reverse strand, counting down.
GCCTAAAGGGAGGGATGCCTTCGTGGACGTATACACGTTCCACATGGCTCGTATACACGTTCCACATGGAACCACGAAAATGCCCGGAAAAAACGGAAAACTGTTCGGAAAACCATGAAAATGCCCATGCAGCCAGCCCGTTCGTGGGATTCGAACCTCGGACCGAACTACCAGTGTTCTGCGTCTTTACCGCTCGGCCGCTGGTGGGCCTAACGTTAACACATAAAAAGTTAATAAAAAATTAATCTTACTAAGAAAACTAAATATTGAAAGAACAAATTGAGAAAAGACCGAAAAAAATGTAAAAATGTTCGGCATATTCGTGAAAGATATATGTGAATATATATATTTGCGCGTTTTGAAGTTTGGCGTATTCGTAACGCACTTTGTTAAAACTATTTGAAAGTACGAACGATGACATTTTCCCGCTCGTGTACAGTGAAACAAAGGAAAGGAAAATAAGTTGATACAAATTTAGAAGTTCGCTAAGTGAAGTTTTCTTGGCGCAAACTGAAAGCAATTCGCCAAGATAAATTTCTCATCAAAAATTACAAAATTTAAAATCTAGGCATAATTTGAGTCGTAGAATCGAAGTATGGGAAAACTTGGTATGTTATTTAAGGAAAGGTCCGATTTTGTGTCAAAATACCTATATTAGAATAATGTCGTATATAAATTTGACATATATCCTAAGTCGAGATCCTTTCGAGACGGAAACTGGAAGCTAAATTTCTACAAACAGCCCAGTAGAAACGGAGATATAGAACTGTCCCATTTTTTGGTGCAAGCTGTACAATGCAACTTGGGATTCCGAAAGTATGCTCATCATGAGTAGTTTGATTTGCGAGCAAATTATCTGAACAGAAGTCGTCGCGAGCGACGATTAGTGTCTCCAGTCACCAACACTCTAACCGACTGAAAATATTTCCCAAATGCCTTTTGGGGTAACTTATATCACACATTTAATATTCGATAATTTCTGAAAACCAAATTTTAACATTTCCTGTTCATCAACAAAGCCTGGCAACAAGGGATTTACAATATTTGTGGACACGGTGTTTGCAATGACTCGGTTCAATCGTTGTTTGAGAAGCGGAGAAATTTCAGCCTCTAAGATGATGTCATCCACGTTATAAAATTCAGAAACTATCACATAGACTAAATATTCCAAACGTACAGCCCATGATCTTTTTAAGATCTGGCATGTACAGGCTACCAGTGTATGAGTACTGCATACTTTAACAGAGCACAATATATTTAAGATAGAATAACACGCGGAACATGCATTAATTTGAAAGTCAAACAACGAATTCCATTGATCCTGCTATTCAGTTCACTTTTGAATTTGACACATGCAATTCTGTTCCGTTCCTCGACATTTTGGTCACACGTAACACATATAACTTCACTACTACGGTTTACAGTAAACTTTTATCGGCTTGCCTTCCACCACGCTTCAAATCTTGTCATCCGACTAAACAAAAATTAGCTTCATCTTATTCCTACGTTTTCTGTGCACTTCAAGTTTGCTCCTCCAAATTGGGTCTTGATCAAGAACTAAATTATTTACAAGCAGTAGCTATTGTTTCACCCAACATTATTAATCGAGCAGTTACAGAATTCTCATCTCAACACACTAACGAACACACTCTTGTTTTAGGAGATTATAAGAATTCTGTTGTCATTCCTTTCTTTCAATCAATTAGGTATAAAATTGCAAGTATTTTACAGAAATTTAACTTTCGGGTCGTTTATTCTTCTATAAATAAAATTCCGTGTATGAATTCCTGGGATATTTACAGGATTCCCTGTCAGTGTGGTTTAATTTACATTGGTCAAACTAAGAGAACCTTTAAATTTCGCATTAAGGAACATGAGGCATACGTTAGAAAAAAGGAAACACAGAAGTCCTCTGTTCCCCAGCATTGTTGGTCCGAAAATAACGCTTTCAATTTTTCTGAAGCCAAAATTATTCAAAAAACATCTTCTATTGGTAAACTAGATTTTCTAGAGACGTTTCACAATTAAAAAAAAATTTCTGTTTTAGTTAACGACCCTAATTTCAATCCAGCTTTGTCTTCAGCCTTTAAGGAAATTATGTTTTAGTTCTCGTTTCATCAATAGATGGCGCCAGTAGTTTAACTCCTTTCCAGCCATTCGTATCTTATCTTATCTAATCACTATATCTTATCTCGTTCATTTACGCTTTGGCAGCTGAGGATGATAGCTCGTTAAAACCATGCAATCTAGTTCTGTGAAAATTTTTAACTATAACGCTGGATTTTGTTCTTGGACTTTCAAGTGCATAAGAGCACAATATGCTTTCTCGGTATGATTCTTTGCTTAATAAAATAAATAAGGTCTTTATTTTGAAGGAGTTCATTACTGGAAATGTGAAGTGGCTACTATACAATAATATTGCAGGAATGTCCTGGAGTAAGCAAAAATAATCTTTTTTAGTAACATCTAGATGGAGGTTGCAACTCAAAAAAAGTACTTTATGTAAAGTGGGAATATAAAATAACTGTATGCTCTAAATTACTGCCACCAAATCAGACAATAAATTCGAAAATTATTTTTCCCAAATTGTAGTTGTAAAAGCAGAAATCAAAGCAAAGCGCCCAGAAGGCACATTTGAAGTTGTCCTTTACCATCAAGACAGTGCTCGGCACCACATTTCGAAGAATATCAAACAGAAACTTATTATATACGGCTGGGATGTTTTGTATCCAGGCCCCATGTTCATTAGACATTGCCCTGTCGGAATTTCATCTCTTCGGTCAATATAAATTTCTCCGAGCGGTCTTGATTTCACTTCTTTGGAGACGATCAAGCAATACTTTGAAACTTCTATATGAAGAAGTCTAGTTGGCATTTTCAAAAGGTTTTTTAGATGCCGGACAAATGGCAGAAAGTCAAATGTTTCTCATGTGATTTAACTAAATAAGCTTACGTTTTCGTGCTGCATCATTTGTTTTTATCTTAAAAACAAAATCGCAGAACTTTTTAAGTTTGAACAAAAAATAAGAATGTTTTATTTTAACGTACTCTAAGGTACCCTAATATACTCTAATGTTCCTCTAGAGCGATATGATCTACTTCGGAACGGACTTAAGAAATCGATTCACTTTAGTGAGCGAATTCATTCCGATTCCAGAAAAAGAATTGTAGTTGTTTTACAACTCATGGGCAGCTCTTGTTGGAATCGTGCCGGAAACAGAAATGAGCAGTCTGATTCGCGAAAAAAGAGAGGAGCTCTTGTTAGAAGCACAGCACGTAAGTTCGATTCTCATTTTAGGAAGAAAATAAAGTTTATCTTCCTATGTTAAAAGTGAACTGAATTTTTATCCTTTTCCAACTTTTTTAAACATTTTTTTCTGCAATTTTGTTGTTAGTTCTGTGAAGAAAGAAGGCTTCAGAGAATCTTAAAAGTAAAGTCGAAAGAAATCAATTTCAGGATTTGGTTCGGTTTAGCTGATTATAGCAAATCACGTTAGGACTGCATGCCTAGCTGCCTTCGTGGAGGACTTTCTAAGGAAAATTGGCTCATATATCCGTTACACAAGAGGGAAATCACGAAAATGCCTATGCAGCCATCCCGTTCGCCTAGACTCCAACACAGGTCAGAACTACCACAGTTCAGTGATTTTGCCGATTGGCTACTGATGGACCAATCATTGCAGAAAGAATTTCATTTACTAGAATTTTCAAAACCCACAGCTAGTTCCATTCGTTTCACTCTCAGCTGCCAACTCACTAGACAGTCACAATTCCCAGTGTTCGTTCAGTTCTTCACGCTCTTCGCTTCATTCTTGATAGATAAAGCTTTTGATTCTCACTTCTTTCTGGATCTTTTTTTTCAAGTTTATCGTTTGTGAGCTGTGAGTCATAAAAAAGATCTGATTCATTTTATAAGGTATTTCTCCCGCCTTCTTCGCATGCCTTCGTGGTGTAGTGGTCTGCATGCTCGACGCGTAACCGAGAGGTCCGTGGTTTGATTCCCGGCGAAGGCATTGCTAATTTTTCATCTCACCTGATTCCAAAATATCCTATTGGCTCTAGAATTTCAGTGAGCGAACATTTCTCATCCGATCCCATAAAATAGCGGTTTTGTTCATTTCTATTTTCCTTTTAAGAAATGTAAAATTACCCAATTTATATAAATTATTATGCGATAATTTTTATTTTCACTCAGTCTAATTTTAATTAAAACCTACGTTATCAAGCTTTTTCTGTCACCTATAACTGGCAGAGGGGAGATATCAGCCAGTAAAAGAAAAACAGAAGCGAACGCCCCGTGGTGTGGCTCAGTTAAGGAAATGCATTGCCACCGCTTGAAAATTAATTCGCTAACTTTATCAATCACGTCGATAAACAAGTGAGCCAGCATTAATCTCGCAACTCTCTCGTTTCCTGTCTAATATCACGAACGGATACCTCTTTCAACTGGGCAGGAAGATTCCTCGTGACTTGGCGAGAATCGATAAAATTTGCAGGTGCCGTTGACATTGCGCTAATGCTTCGAACCGATACGGCCGACTCATATCGATATTCACTGCGGAGTCAGATGCTAAGGAAACAAACCGTAAATCTTGAAATGCAAACTCGTAAAATATCGAAGATGATTAAAGGGATTTTGGAGGCATTGGTGAAACTATTCATGCTCTTCGATATGAAAGAAAATATGTTTTCAAATTTTATAAATAATATATACGAAATACTGACAGGTTGGTAAAAATACAGTATTAGCTTACCAACAAGGAATTGGGAAGTAGATGTCGAGATTTTAACGAGCTAGATTTATTAATTTAACGCAAAGCACGAGGAAGAGAGCTACCTAAAATTTATCCTAATTTTTTTGGAGAAGCTAACAAATAAGTGTTACCAAATTTTAAACAGAGCATTTCTATTTACGGTTTTAAGTGTCCCGATACGTCGAAGACATTGCAATCATAACCGTTCATATCTTAACCAAGTTTCGAACCCGAAATTGAATTCAGTTAGTCATTGCTAAACAAAACACATCGTCAGAAAAGATTACGCTTTAAGGTATCCGACCTCATACAAAGACAATTTTCTGTTAAAATTTCGATTTTTACTTTGTTATATTATCTTAAAGAATGCATATTTAGCTATCAAATATAAGTTTTTTCTTGTTGATAGGTTATTTAGAACTGAAGTTATAAGCAATTTTCTGTAACGGAATAAACCGAAAGTTCTATTATTCTGAACCGGAAGTGAGCATTTAAAGAGACATACCTATGTAGAAACCTTATTTATTATCACGATTTTGTAAATTATTATTCTTTGTACTAAGTTTACATATTTTGTAATACATTTTAAGAATATGGAGATAGATTTTCCCCTTAATTTCGTATTTAGCTCGGCAGAGCGGGTATTCGTCAGTGTATGGATGTGTTGCTGCCTTGGAAATTAGTGATGACAAAGTACTTGACTTGGAAGTTATTTCGCAGTTTTGCACCATTTGCAACAAAATAAACAAAATGGAACGCAAACTTTAGCACAACATGCGTAAAGCGTAACATAATTGTTCTGTAAATTATGAAGGAGCAGCTTCGGGTATGGAAAGAGTTGATGCTTATCGACTTTATGAATGATCTATTAAATTACGAAAGCTGAAGTACACGGAATATTATGGGGACGGGAATTCTAAGAGATTTTAATTGTGAAAGATAATATAGTAAAGATTCTGTCAAGAAATTAGAACGCATTGGACACGTATAGAAAAGGATTGGCAGTAGACTGCGAAAAGTAAAAAACTCCACTCCTGCATTGAAAGGAAAAGGTAAACTGGCTGAGTATTTTACTAATAAACTGCAGAATTGCAATTAGAAATAATGTTGGAAACTGAATTGAGATACGGCAGGCTGTAAAAGCTGCTTGTTCCATTGAAGCTGTTCTTCTTCGAAGCCAATGCATGGCCAATGTTCACCTTGATCAACGAGTTGGTGGCAACTATGAATGTACGACTGCAAAAAAGAAAAAAAATCAGCCAAAAAAAAAACCTCTAGTATATCAACATATATTTTAAATTTAATTAAACCTATATATAGAGAGAGAGTTGCGTAAACAAAAGTTATTAAAAAAGTGCATATATGGCAAAACTCAAAATATCAAGTAACGTTTTCATGGCATTTTATTGCAAATTGCTCCGAAAGAAACATTCATAAAGTTGCGAACATTAATGTTTGGAGTAAATGTAAGTTGTAAATGTTGCATTATTTAATGTTATTTTATGATGGCTTTATAGGTTTGCTTGAATTATATGTAAAGTTAGATATGTGTCCTCAATTTCACACTGAGCAGGGAATTCGAAATCTTGATAGAGTACAAAATCACAACTCTGGCGGCATTCCACAAGTTTTGCAAAAAACCAAAGAAAAGAATTACGCTTTCTTCGAAAGAAAAAGCGCAATGTATCTTAGACGAACCAAGGTGTGAGTTACAAAGGATAGGAATTTTAATTGTCAGAAATGTTTCTTTCATTAAGAAATTGTTTTATGAAAACTTTAAACTTGTTTTCTGAAAAATGCAATTTTTTGCAAATATTGCCGATGGTAACGGCAATAACTCAAACTTTTATCGACGAAATTAAATGATACTTTCCATATAAGTTTCACATAATCCGATGCATGCTCTGAAGCGGAAGATTTTAGAAATATTAGTTACAAGTTGACTTATTACTTTTTATTTTTATATTTTGGATGCGATAATAGGAAAATATACAGTAAATACTATACATTTTGACATATCTCAAATATATATAAATATATTTTAATTATATTGCTTCCCTGCATACAAAACAAGTGTAAAACTAAATACAAATTAAAAAACCTGTGTATTCATGTATACATAGTTCCCCGTGGTTGTTGTCATAAAGCCAAAATGTAAGCAAAAATTATCCTTTTTTTTCATTATTTCTCAAAATCAAAATTACTTAGCATTACGTTTTAAGCTGTTTTCGCTCATTAATATAATTATCTTCAAATTAATATGTTTATAGTTAAAATAAAAACTATTTTTTTAATGTCACCCAAATGAGGTTGGATACCTCGTTCGCAAACGAGCAAGGATGGCTGGACACATTTTTGATTGTTCAGCCATCTTTGCTCATTTACCAAAACTAGGGGTCCTGTTTAAGAGACCGGAACTCTATGATGATAACATTTTCAAATTGCCAGAGCTGTCGTCTTCGCCCTATGGGACTATTTGAATAGGCTTTATCATAGACACGACGAGAACAACAGCAACATCGCGTTCGCTCTCGAGGGACTTAGCTGCGATATTCCATACACTGAAATGTCACATTAAGTATTCGGAACGGTGCGAGTAGGAGGCTAAGACATATTACGAGATGTCTGAGAATGGGATTATTATGAATTTGAACTCTCACAACATTCTATTCACTATCGAGGGGACTTATTAGCGATGTTCAAGGTTATAGTAGGATGTGACATTAGGCATTAAAAAGTATGTATTTAGAAATGTACGAGGATAATCCAGAATGAGCTGTAAATGTGCGTTGATTCTTTAAGCAACATCCTGAAAATATCCCGATGACTTTCCTGTGCTATATCGGCCATTTTAGCCTGTAATTAATTTGTTGTCAACGATGCTAAATAAATTCATTTTTGTCCAACAGGCTGATTTGTTTAGTACAATTTTTTTGGCTCGGACGAAATGCCAACCTAGAGGCGTTTCTGAGAAAATTTACGTTGTATTCATATTATTCAGATGAAAAACCGTTAAACCCAGCCCACTTTGTTGCTGAAAATCAAGCCTTAAATAAAATTTATATAGTTTTTTTACTCTGTTAACTCAGCCAATAGTGAACAGATTCTTCATATTAGCAATTAAATATAGAGGGTAATTTGTAAAAGCCTTACTTCGAAGGCATCGGTCAGTGCTATAATGAACCAACTAACCAAACAGGAAAATATATTTTCGGGCCGTTCGTTAAAGGGTAATCTTTTCTGACGAAGTGTTTATTAGCAATGACTAACTGAACTCAATTTCGAGATCAAAACTTGGTTATGATATGAATGCTTATGATCGTTACCCTCTGTTATGGTCACTTCCAAGTCTGACAACGGTTTTCGTTATAAGCCAATATCCATTGATGTTATGAAGCTGGTGCTCTATTGGAATTCAAAGATCTTTCAATCTTCCATATTTGGCCGCGGTCTTTACTTCCGAGAAGAGCAAACGCGATGCTATGAGAATTTACCACATCCTCAGAACACCTCGAAATATTTCCCAACCGCGTCCTTCCAGTTGCTCTACGTCCAGTTCTGTTAATTCTATGAAATCTTCAAGTAAATTCGAAAAATACAAATGGCCAGACGAACTGGAAATGAACAACATTTAAACTGCTTGACAACGAAACTATCTCTGAAAAATAAATAATGAATATCCTGAGAATGTTAAATAACGTGATCCTCAAGACATCTTCCCATATCTAGACTATAATGACTGAAAAAGACATTTGCAAGTTGTCCAATTATGAGGAGGTCCTAGGAATATCTAAGAACTAAGATGATCATGATTGCTTCATTATGTCCCGGGAAGTTGCAATTTAAACAGATTCCCCCTATAAATATTCTGCAGAAAACCTTAAAATTCTGAGAGAACAACCATAAAAATATTCCGTAACGGAGAATTTAAATTTTTTCTTGGTCATTAATTGAATTTTCTTTTGAAATATCTAATCCGAGAAAACATTTGTATAAATTTAATTCGATACTTAATGCAGTACGTTTTTAACAAAGCTTTCCTCATGGTCGAAAATATATAAAACTGCTCATGTAATAAAAATGTAAATACTGCATATACTACATCATTATCATTGACGCTTATGTTTTCAGATACTCGTGCCTTCCTTGTACAAAAATGGTCCTTCATTTTTAACCTCTTTCCGTGCCATTTACCTGGACGAAACTTGGACCCAAGTGTTATGGGTCAACGGTTGGTAAACAAGCCAGCTTGATGCTTGAGAACAGTCCCAATACGAGCCGAAAATTAAATGCCTGTGTTACAGTCACTTTTCCGCGATACTGCTGGCATGGAAGTTAACTTTAGTCCTTCTGCCTTTCCTAGATATTACGAATATATTATATTTTGTAATAAATAACAGTTTCAAAATTATATTTCATAAATAAACAACACTTCAAGTAATTGAACTTTAATCCTTAATGGAAGTAAACTTTAATAAACTGCTTTCACTTAAATCTTTTGTATTTTGCATTTTATAGTGGTTTATTAAATTTTACTAACTAAACTGCTTTGTAACAACAATTGTGAGAATCGTGACTAACACTTGTGGTGTACTGATAGGAACTCACTTACGATTACGACCGTGAAATTACGATCTTTATGTTTGGCCCAGCTTTCTTTTCACGAGTCTGGCTCGCGATATTTATGTTTCGCCCGGTTTTCTGTTTACGAGCCTGGCTCGTGCTGTTTATGTTTGGGACAAAATCTTCATCACGAGTCAGACTCGTTAAATCACGGGAAGGGGTTAACGAAGGGCAAGTGGATGTCAGGTTTGGCGAAATTAACACATCGTATTTTCTTAGAATAACACATGAGAGCGCGTTCCTAGGCCTCCAAGAACTGTAGATATTTAAAGTTTCAGTGCCGAACCCACAACGCATAGTGTGCAGGACTAGCTAACTTTGTCATAAGAATTGTTAAGCGCCTTTAACCCATAGCGTATTCCTTCCATTACGCTATCTTATTTTTGTATTTGGGCAGCCAAACAAGCCAATAAATTTCTTTCAAACATTCCTCAAGTTAAATCATATTCTTTCCTACACATCATGTCTCCTCATGTTACTCGTTCAAAGAAGTGGATTATGCACATTTTACGACAAGCGCCACAGTTTAAAACTAGGATGTAAACTTAAACGGAAGCCCAATGAAATTTAGCATAATTATTCACAGATATTCAATGGAATTTGGAACGTAAATGGAATTCTAACTCAATCAACAGCTGAACTCAATAGACTTTGCCGTCCAATTGCAGAAGCCACTGCCAAAGAAAGAATTGAGAACTCTCATAGATTTGGCAGAGTTTGATAAGTCCTTAAAAACTAGCTACATTCTAGAGATCCAAAACCCTATCGTAAATCCGATTTGGTTTTGTTGTTGCAATCACATTGTAATTTGAGCTTACCAAAATGTCGCGATTGTTGAAAATCAAAACGAAGTCACATTATTTAATTTGTTGCTGCTTACAGCTGCATTAGTATTAAATAGTAACTAATAAAGTGTTGTGATAGATTATATTTTGTGCTGCTTAAGACCTTTTAAGCATTAATAGAGACGAAAGACCGACAGCCATCACAGTCAGTCGTTATCTTTGAGAATAGGGAACTTCCAGTTAAATTCACACCTTGTAAGTCAAATGTTAGTTAAAACAAGTAAGCTGGTTCTTAACTCAATTTAATTATATGCTACCCTTCACAGATTATGTTGAGGGGTGGGGAATGATTACAAAACTAAAGCAAAAAAATACTGTGAAGATTTTTATAACACATATAATAATTTAGTAGAATTATCGTATTCCTAATATTCTTTACTCAGAACAAAATTATGTATATTCCTTCAAGTTATAAGGTATTTTCACCCTACTTTCCGCCACCTCCGTATTGTATAGCTCGTCCGATACAAAATTTGGAGGCATGGAGTTTGAATACCGGCAAGGACACTGCGGGTTTCTTGTTTCCTGATATTGAAAATTCTAAAAATTCTCTACAAGTGGCATACGAATTAAAGGACGATAATTTATCACCACCAGGATTTGCGATTAAGTCCCTTTATCCCCAGTTACCTTTTAAGGCAAAATATATAAGGTAATTTCTCCCTCCTTTCCCCTTGCATTCATGGAATAACTAAATATAGCACGTTTGATGGGTAATCGGAAGAACTGGAGTTCGAAACCCGGCTAGCACACTGCCAATGTTTCACATCTCCCGCATAGATAAACCTAATGATTCCACAAAGCATTATAAAATAATCTAATAATCAAGAAAAACAATAACTAAATCCTTGCCAACAACAACTTGCAGCAGGAGGCTAAAATAACTTCACATTTTTGTTTCTTGAATAAGTTGTACTTATGTTCTATCGTTTCAATTCAGTCATTTCCAGTGATAGTGGCAATCAGTGGTAGGAAATTCAATGCAATTGTACTCAATCTTGATGAGTTTTCATGAAGGAAAACATCGACGCTGTTAGCATTACACTGAGCAACACTTTGGCATAAAATGTATTTTAGATGGAGTTTTAATACACACCTTGTCCCAAAGAATTTAAAGTTTTCATCGAACCTGGGAATTATGACGAAACTGGTCAAGGGCGTGGGATCGACAACGAGAAGAACATGAAAACAACTGGGACAATATTTACAGTTACACCGTACTTGGACTGTTTCATTACAAGTGTCTTGTTTTACTTTTAGAAGAAAGTATGACATAAGGTATGACTTCTCTTCATGTTTAGGTAGCTTGATGATCCCTATTCGTAGTTATGACTATGACACTCGGATGTCTCGAAAACTACTTTTTGCATATGTTTGTCTGTCTTATGCTAGAATGTTGACTTTCTTCCACACGTTTGGTGACCTGGTACCATCTAATACCTTTCAGGCGTTAATCTTGTGAAACTTTTACAATCGTATCGTCCATTGTCCATTTTGTCGATGTTATTCCACCCGGACAGGAATCTGAGTGGTCTCTCTTGGTTTCCTGAAGTTATTTTGTGAGTCAAATATCACGGTAGAATGAGGAAGTTTTCTCGTATTCGAATATATGTATTGATTTCAAGAAAATTCTTCAAAGGTTCGACGTAACAATATCCCACACAACAAAACAATATGCCTGGAATATTCTCTGGGGGTAAGAGAACATTCCAAGAAAATTCCTTCCAGTAATATACATTCCCTGAATATCCCAATGTCCGCATATTTTCGTATCCTAAAAATATCCAAAGGGTTATTCTAGGTATGTTTCAGAAACTTAGACTACAAACCGAGAGCAAATCTGCTCATTAATGAATATCGAAAGATTCATTTTGGGCTTGTAAACATGAAACAATCGCAATCAAGGTTTTGTACCCCTTTTAAGAACATACGAAAGCTTTTATACAATTCAGAAGAATAGTCCCATGAAACGAAATATGCCTGGATTGTTTGAGATTCATTCCTTCGAATATATATCGAAGAGCTTTTCGAATCGGAATATGTTTGGACATTATATGAATATCCCTTGAAAATCATGAAATATTATCTAGCGGTATGTCTGAATATTCCAAACCACATGCGAATGTTTTGAGAGTTTGAGGAGTGATATCGAATGAAAATAGGTGATTACTGTGAAATATGCCCAGAATACTTCGGGAATTTTTCCTTCCAGTAGATTAGAAGAACTTTCTAAGATAGGATGTGCTTGAAGCAATCTGGACTGAATTCTTTCTCAGAAGATTAAAAAGAAATTAAAATATGCTTGAACTATGAAAATTGTAAAATATTTCCTGGAAATACACTTGGAATATTTCAAATTACCTGCGAATTTTGAGAGATAAGACATTCAAATGAATTGTGCTTCGAATACTCTGAACTGTAATGTACAAAAATTACAAATAGGAGAATCATTGCTTTTACTAGTATTATAAAATAATACTGATAAGTAATAAATGTCCTAAATGTTTTATTAAAATTAGTTTTAGGGTAGTTTCTCAGTAACTCACTTGCTGATAGTAGCAAAACAAGTCGCGGTTTATCAGTCAGATTTGCTGAAAGTAGTTTTGCAAGTAGTATGTAATCTACATTTTAGTACGTAGTATGTGATAAATATTTTTAGTCAGTTATTTATTTTTTAAACGCTGGCACTAAAATTAATTTTCCCACCTTTCTATCGCAGTTAAAAATACAGTCTAAGTGGCGCCATCTAGGAAAGAAATAATTAACAAAAATGTGTAGATCGCATGCTACATGATTACCGATAAATGTCCCGGTTGTCAGTCAGACTCCTTGACAGTAGTAAGAAAAGTGTTACAGTTTGTCAGTCAGATTTGCCGATAGTATTGCAGTAAGTGTTTCGGTTTGTCAGTTAGACTTGACGAGAAGAGTAAAATTTAAAAAATGAGCCAGAAAACAAAATGGCTAGATCTATCATTTTTCATAAGTTAGAGTGCTGTTTTTTATCAAATCTATCAAATCTATTGCTTTTTGTCTTTTAAAGTAATAAAATTAAATCATGACTTTATACCTGTAGCCATCAAGGCCTTAGAAGAAAGTACTTGGCAAGCCAAAAGGTTTCTTTATTCCAAATTCACTGAACTGAGATGCATATTCTTTGCTTATCACAGACGACACCTAAAGGTAGAAAATTGAAAGTTTGCTTACTACAAATTTCAACAACAGGGAATAAAGTGAAAATAAAAATGAAATATCTTACGAAATCTTAACACATTTCAAAAATCATCAACTGAAGAGGCACAGCGTACCGTTTTCAAACATAAAAAATATATATCTACAAACAAAAAAGTTGAAACGTAATATTTTATTATTATAAACTCAAGAAAGAAACGTTAAGATGACATATTTGTGCATTTATGTCGTGTTCTTAATCATGATTAAAACTAACATATTTCATAGATCTGCATTGATTATTTTAGCGATATTTAGTTCTTAATTGCCCAAATCTGACAGTTTTTCCATTATTAAGTCATTACGTTTTTCATTACACTAATTCTGTTGAAGAAAAGAACTATGACATACTATGTAGAGAGAAGCTTCTATTCAAGCATATAGAAAATCTAAAGGAAAGTTTAAGAATCTATAGATCCTTCGGTTAATGTTTTTAAAAGTAAAAAATACTGCACGGAAAGATACATTTAATGATTTAACAGTATTAATTAAAACTGTACTGTGCTCCGCCCGGCCCCCCATTCTTCAGCGCTAATCGGAAGAATGTTTTAAAAATGATAACGAATAAGAATAAAAAAATTCTGAACGGTTTCAGATCTAAAATAACGTCTAAAGGAGTGTTTTTTAACTTTTTGTGTGCAATCTTGTGGAGACATTAGGTTATTTGGAAGTACGAGTGTAGAGATATTAGGTTATTTCGAAGCAGGAATCATGAAAAATGAGCACGCCTTCACCGGGAATCGAACCACGGACCTCTCTTTAAGCTCGAACGTGCTGACCACTACACCACGAAGGCATGCGAAGAAGGCCTTATATACTCCCCCTTTTAAAATGGCGACTAAGGATTAGGGAACGCAATCGCCAAATCTTGGTGATGGAGAATCATCATCCACCATCTTTTAGTTCGGGCGCCACTTGCAGAGACATTAAGTTATTCGGAAGCAGGAGTTTTGAAAAATGAGCAAATCCTTCGCCGGGACTCGAACCACGGACCTCTCGAAAACGCGTCCAGGATGCTGACCACTACACCACGAAGGCATTCGAAGGAGACGTTAGAAATACCTTATAACCTTTAATAATTAAATATCATGTTCTTCGAACTTAAACATAAAATTCAGTTCAAGAGCAATATCGCAAAATAATTTTAAATTGAGCATATCTTTAGACTTTCCGATACACAGTCTCCTGCCCTGGAGATAAAAAAGTTTTCTCTGTACAACGCTGCCATTACTCGCTTTGAAATCATTGAGTTTGTTAATCAAAAATTCGTTAAAGTTTTACAAGATATGAAATCGATAACAAAAAAATTTCAAATTTGGTCTTCCAGATGCCCATATTCGAAATAGGATTACGTCATTTAAAATTGGATGGCTCTAGGTACCGTTGTTTTATCACATTTGGAGAAATGTACATACATTTATGCAGACTCTTCATTATTTTATTTCTCCAAATATAATACAGGGCGATAATATTTGGTGGCAACGATTTGAAAAGTGAAACGAACATCCAGAATGATTCGAAGCGAAATCGCAAAAGGAAAGCAATAGTCCTTCAGAGACAAAGCCCCTGTGGACTAACAAGTACTGCCTCAGAGGCAAAGCCCCTTTGGTCTAATAAGAAATCAAATACAAATTTCCTTGACAGATATTACTATTTTATAAAAGAATTTGAAAATAAAAATTATGAGATATCTTCACAACAACAATAAAAAAAGATTAGGTTTTAAATGTGTGACCATCACGTCCTTATCTAAGGAAGTACAAATTTCCCAAAACTCTCACAACAGAGATGCAGTTAGGCAACAAAGTGGTAATACTAGAGGCATTTTGGCATTCTTGATTTTAATGCCAAGGTGCCACTGGTTCTTTATACCTAGATTTATATATATTTGGTATATTACCTTAATTTTTTGGACAGATTTCGAGCTGCCCGTAGGTATATTTCCTTAAAGAGATTACAATAAATATTCTAGGTCATATATACACAGCCTTGCCGGCTAGAGAATTGTTACAACACACCAGAGGGTTGTTACGCTTTAGCTGATTTCTCAGTTCATCTGTTTGCTGTTGAACCCAATCCTGTTAACATTACGATTTTTGCCTTTGTTACTAAACACCGTTTCCTTCACACGTACACTGCGAAAAAAGAAGGAGCAGATCTATATCTTCCGTTCTACTGGGCCGATTGACGAAATTCAAACTGCGTTTTTCATGTCTCGAAAGCGCGACTTAGGATATGTATTAGGTTTATATATAGCATTGTTCTAATAAAGGTATTTTGAGAGAAAATCAGGCTTTTTCTCAAATGACATGCGACATTTTTTCCATATTTCGATTCTGCGACTCAAATTATGCCAAACTACCACATTTTGTAAAAATTTCAAGAGTAGTTTTTAAAAAATTGGCTCCCGAAATTTTACCTCCTCAATGTTAATTCAATTTTGTATGCATTTCTGAATATCTCTTTTTTTTTATGAAACTTATTTTATTCCTTCCTATACAGTTCGAAATTTAGATTCATTCCAAATAATATTTTCCCATTTTTTATGATTTATTTTCTAAAATTTGTATTTTTAAATAATTTTTATAAATGTTTCGAAAACAATTTTGAATTACAACCAATAAAAGTTCTACAATCATCTTAAAGTAGATGTGTTTCTAAGCACACCTACAAAAGGTTAGAGTTTTTTATTCATAATTTCCGAAGATATACGTGAATTTATATATTAGCGAGTTTTGAAATTCGGCATATTTGTTGAAAGTGATAATAAAGAAAATGTGGTTTACGCGCTTTGTTAAAATTATTTGAAAGTAGAACGCTGTGACTTTTTTTCCTCATATCCACAATGAGAAAAAGCAGGAGCGATGTGACTTTTTTTCCTCCGCTGCTCAATGGAAGGGAAGAAAATAGGTTGCCACATATTAAGAAGTTCGCCAAGTGAATTATTCTTGGCTCAAACTGAAGAAAATTCGCTAAGTTAAATTTACAAATTTCTTCGTAAATTGCGCACCAAATTTTACAAAATTTAATATTTAGGCCTAATTTGAGTCGTAGAATCGAAATATGGAAAACAATGCTATGTTATTTCATAAAAATTCCGATTTTGTGTCAAAATACCTATATTAGAATAATGCTATATATAAATCTAATATATATCCTAAGTCGCGCTTTCGAGACAGGAAAACCGCAGTTTGAATTTCGTCAATCGGCCCAGTATTTTTTTTTTTTTTTTTTTTTTTGCGCAGTGTACATAACATCACATTCAACGGAAATATTAAAGAACTTTTAAAAGCGTTACGTTTTTAGAATTTCAGATAGTGTGTGCAATTCTTGGTACAATTTTCTATTTTTTCAGTCTTTTATGAGTTCTTTACAGTGTTCAGTTTTCATTACAAGATCACTTATATGACCTTTATTGTTATTTTAAACTGTATAACTAAACACACTTATGCCACATAAAATAAGCAGCCTATGTTTAGTATTCCCGATACAGTGTTAAGACTTGCCATTAATAATTATCTCACATCATCCTGTCCATATTCAGTTTTCTTAGTAAGATGATTTACTCAACTTTTCTGTGGTTTTAACGAACAGAAAATTAGTTTATTTTTCTGTGGAAACGTTTTATATGGGCTCCATATCGCATCAGACTGATTTTTATGTATCGTATTTTTTGCATTGGTATTGGGAAAGGATAACAGCGGTATCTAGATACATTATTTTCAATCTAACGTAAGTGGCATCTGGTACTTCCGCCAGTAACGTATAATAAAAATAAATAATAGTTATTAGAATGGTTTTATTTATAATATATAACTTTCATTATAATTATTACGATGGCATATTGTATATACGTATGTAATATTTTAATTTTGGCGGAAAATAAAAACAATTCACTTTCTAGTCATGGCCGAAAATACTGTATCATATATGATTGGAAATTGCGTCATATTGGAATGACCGGCTAGAATATTTATTTTTGAATGATGAACTCTTAACACATATCTCCATAACTGGTAGAAGAGTACGGGTGCTAAACACCCCCCATAAGAAAAGATATGCTCTTACATCTTAGAACATAGCAGAGGCTGAGCGACACGTTGTCATCAGGAAGGCGGGATGACGGAAAAGGAGAGCTACTACGCAATTAGTACCTACTTATATTGTAAGTTATGTTTAAATCTGATTGGCCGAGGAATTATACGCAATGCGGAGGTTACAGAATTAATTTTCAGATATACATATATACAGCAAAATAAAATTAAAAATAGATACTTTTAATATCCATCCCATATTTGTCAGGACTGAGTGTTAGGTGCATATTCTTGGCAAACATCTTCGTGAACTCCTTAAGTCCTGATCTGGAACAGGGAGCTGAATGCTACTATGTTCTGTGGTAGAATACTGTGATTAAGTGGTAGAAGAACTGCACTTGAAAGGGATTTAAAATCCTCCTTTATTAGATCACTATTATGTACAACCACTTCCCAACTCGGGAGGGATACAGAAAGTAAAGACCCCACTTGGGTCTAAAATGAACAATCAAATAATATTTAAACTAAAGCTAAATAGAAATTAAATAGTCGTTGCTCGCAGAGCTATAACGCGAGGTTGGCCTCTAAACTAAATGGTGCGTAGCAAGATTTACTAATACTGACGCACTTGGAATTATTTCAATAAACAATCACGTAAAAGCACTATGGCTTAGAATTTAAATGCTAGCTAGTCAGGAGAACGTCGAATAGAATGATCGTGGTCTGAGACTAAAAGCTCACTTACACTGAGAGGTTTCTACCTTTCGTTTAAATGTAACTTTGGCTCCAAATTAGCATAGAGCTAAAAACGCGCGCTGTTTCTAACGGGAAGTTGAAAATGAGAAGGGATAGAAAGATTTAAATTAAAATAAAACTTTGTTAGTTTAACTAAAACCTTACTTATTCATTTTAGAACAAACCACATGCAAAAACCAAATGCAGAGGCATAGCGGCAAAATTTAAAAAAATGAGGGGGGGGAAACAGTGACAAAAACAAAAATGGAAAATGATATTTACATCTTTCCCATCTCGTCAGAGGATTAGTGCAACGAATGAATTAAAAAAGCTTGAAAGGACATCGATAGAAATTAATATTAAAAAATAATCTTCGGAAATAACCGTAGAACATAACCTTCAGAATAGCCGTAGAAAAACAATCAGAATATGTCTTTATCAGTCCAACCCCTAGAGGCCGAAGTAAGCAGTGAAATGTAAGCATAAAAAAAGTGTTCGAAAAAAGTGTTTTGTTGCACCAACCTCTGATGACAATACAGAGAAAAACATAAATATTTTTTATTTCTGTTTTTCGCATGCTTTGCCCCCACCTTTTCTTGATGTTTGCCAATGTACCTATGTTTTTTGCATTTTGCATGTGGTTTATTCCGAAACGAACATGAGATGGATTTAATATGTATTCATTTATTTATTTATTTACTTTTTTCATTATTATCCCCACTTGTTGCTGTTATCAGAGGATAAATAAACTGGCATTTGAGTCTTTTTTCTTAGTATTTATTCCTTTATGCACATATGTACGTACAATTATACTTTACGTTTTACTTACTTTGGCATTCTGGAAATGTTGTGAATTTCCGCACAAATACTGCAATAATTAAAAGGATAATTTAAATTATTTTATTTTCCATAGTAACCTAAGAAATTAGTAAACAATAACTAAGGAAACGATAACAAACAGTAACTAGTTAACGATATTTGAAACAGCAAAAAAAAAAAAACCAATAATCTCTCTCTATATATATATACATAGAGAAGATGATTTGTGTGTTTGTGTGTTCGAGATTAACTCAGTCACTATTATAGCTATCATCACTAAACTTTCTACAATTCTTTTCTGGGTTTTAAGAAAGGTCCACATCCACGTTTAAAAAAAACAAATAGCTAAATTCAGAGATACTAATTAAAAACTCTGAAAACGCTAACTTTCGTCCTCATTTTTCCGAGTGGCAACAGTCTCACATGCTAGAGATAAATATCTGCTTTATTTCGAAAAGTGTTGCCACTGCTCGTTTTCAAATCGTAGAGTTTGTTAATAAAACATTTCTAAGTTTTACAACGAATTAAAAATAGAAAAACTGCGTGCCATTGCTGTTGATATGACGAGAGAGAATTAGTTTACTTTTCTGTCGAAATTTTTTACGTGGGTTCCATATCGTATCAGACTGAAAAATGTACGACTATGAATCATAATTTTCGCATCGTTATTAGAGAAGGATTACAACTGTATCGTTCTTTCTGTTGTTAAATACACTGCTCTCAATCTAACTTAACTGGCATTGGATACTTCAGCTAGTTTAAAATAATTTATAAGGAAATATAAACGATTGTAAGTTTTGTATAAGGAACGAGCAAAGTTTTTCTTCTGACGAACATAAAACAAAATAACATTTATATATCATTAAGATCGTTTATATGTTTATTTTTTCATGCTGTCTAATTTAAATACAAATTTGCAATAATGTTATGAACCAGACAAATGAAAGATTTACAAATACGATTATTTAAGATAATGAAACCTATTTTATGGTAGATAATAACCTAATTTATAAAGTTATTATCAAAGATATCAAAAGTAAAACAAGTTGTACGTTAGAAATGATTTACGATTGTACATTATGCATGCAGGACCACGGCTAATATCACCCTACTTTATTTTCGCGATGCTATATTTTTAATATTTCAGTGTTATCGTCGTATGACAGAACAGTGCTGGGAAAAAAGGATACGGTGGGATGAAGAATCGCCATTGAAAGTTGCTTGGGTCTTTAAAGTTTCACATTCTTTTCAAGCTGCTTTTCTGCCGAAATAATACCGTTGCAAGAAAATAACATATACAGGTGGTAAAATATTGACGAGCAAATACTTTTAAACATGGGCCAAAAAGTTCTTTTGTATTCCACCATGCTCACAGAACCGAAGCAAGATGCGATGGTGTTTGTCTGACGACCTTCAGCGCTGCTCTTATTGTTTCCAGGATGCGATGGGAAAGGGAAAGGAACAACCTTCCCCAGTAGAATTTTTTTTTTAAAGAACTGCAATTTAAAACATTTTCGAGGCGGGAATAATTAATACTTTGATTGCCTTTCTTAACCGCCATCATATATACTAGCTACCATAATCAACTTGTGGAAAGAAACATTTCAGGGAAGTTTCGCTTCCGGGATATTTTATTGGATTATTACTCGAAAACCAGTTCTTTGAGAGTAAAATGACGAGGGACAGAGCTTTAAGGGGACATATGACATAAAAATTTTCAAATTTTCGAATTTTCAATTTTGGGCTAGAAAAATAAAATAGACTGAGACGATTCCAAAAATGTATCATTTATACATTTTTTGAAATTTTGAAAAACCGAAATCTCTGATTAGAAAATGTAAACAACCACTGGCACGCCTACGAGTTTAAAGGGACAGATGTTTCATATTCCGTTTATCTCTTGCACGTGCAGATGTTTTAGCTGTTTCTATTACTTCCTTGGTCAGAATATGATTCTTTTGAAAGGCAGTTGGCAACACTTTTTAAAACTGGCTTGTTCACAAAGCTGTGTGGTGGACAGTTGTCGATTTTCGTATGTTTCTGTTCAACGTGCTTTGTTTATTTTAAACTTCGCTATTCTTTTCGCTCTTTTCATTTAAATTCGTGCTTTCTGTGCCCATTTTTGAGGTTAAAAAACTGTTTTTATGAGTATTATCACATTAAAATTAGTCTTGTTCGACGCAGTACTATGTTTTAATGATGGAGTACAAAGCCGCAGTAAAGTAATGGAGCTATTAGGAATGCAACCAGTGTTTTACATGGTAATGTGTATGCAAAAAATAGATTGTCTTAAAATTCGAGAGGCCGAACTCGCTTACCAAAAGCTTTCTATTTAAAATGGCCAGAAATAAAAATAAATTTATAAAACAAAAACAGCTTGATGTAGAAATGTCAGTGCAAGATGATTATGGTGCAAGAAACTATTAAAATGATATTTTTTTGTAATTTATTAGTGTTTAAATGTTTTTTTTTTTTTTTTTCGTTTTTCTCAAAATAAGTTTTTCTTAACTTTCGGTACATATTTCTTGAAAACTGTTCAACCTGGAAGGTTCTAATCTTTTACAGTTGTTTATGAATAGAATTTCTTCTAAGCTATGCAGGATATTAAATTCAAAAGCATTAGTATTGGATATATTAATAATTTAATACTATTTTTTACGATTTTCAAACCATTTTTCTAATTTATTTTTAATATTTTTTTTTATTTTTAAGCAAAATGTAAAATACTGCTTATTATTCTTGAATGATATGTTTTTAATTACCATGCAAAATCTGAAAACGATTATTGCAGTCATTTTTAAGAAAAGTGTACCAAACTAGCACATTGTCACAAGAGATTCGTCAAAGATAAGTGAAATTAAACAACTAGTTTTAAAAAATATTAGGCATTTAACATATATTTTATGTCTTTTTTGTAATCTACGATCTATGTATTTTAAATGAAAATAAGTATCAAATATTTTGAGAAACATTATACCCTAATAACTTTCGTCTCGAAATAGTTGCATTTTGCCAGTCGCCATGTCCCATGTCCCCCTTAAGCGAAACATTTCTAACAGTTGCAAAATGTTCCGCACATATAGCTGGGATATCGGTTTCAGCGAAATTGCTTCGACTAGAAACCCTCGAATGATAGAAGAAGAACCTCATAATTGACAAAAGTTTATTTTAACGTTGTGAATCGCTGGAACTTACCGACAATGAGGAAAAGTATGTTTGTGTTACTAGCATTTAGCAATTTCACCAAACGCACAACAAACAGAATTTGACTGACAGGTGTGGCGTTTCATTTGTAAAAAAAACTATGGGTGAAGTGTTTTCTTCTCTAAGCTTCCTTTTCGTATGAAAGTCTTAAACTCAATTTCGACAATATGCATAATTTATCATTTAAATTGTAAAATAAAGCAGTTAAAATGGTACAACAATATTCTTCATCAAATGCACATTTTTTCTAACATATGTAGCGGTCTTAGCTTAGATTGATCACTATAGTATATGTGCACATACCCTGTAACAATAGATGCGCACTCGGCTGCTGATTGCGGTAGTTTGTGGGCAAAATCGGGTAGGAAAGAAATCAAAATGTCATTGAACAGGATTTCATAATGAGCCAGATTAACTCCTTAATGCAACAAAGATTCAGAAAGTGGTCTTTTTCCCACTAATATTTCCAGTTTTACTTCCTTATACGAAGTAAAAAGCAAATATTGTAATCGCGAAAAATTCCGAGCGTCATATTTCAAGGAAAATACCCATTTTGACCGCTCTCGAATCCAATTGAACGATGTTTTTGCGTGGCATCTGTACGTACGGACATAATAGAGAACCTTTTTTTTTCCCAAAATGGAAAAATCGATTTAAATCGGATTTATATTATAAATCTGATTTAAAACGGATTCCAAAGAGTTTTTTTGTGGCATGTGTGCGTACATGCGTACGTACGTACGTACGCACGTATGTATGTATATATCTCTCATAACTCAAAAACGAGTAGCCTCGGAACGTTGAAATTTTGTATATAGGACTGGTATAACACCTAAGTGTGCACCTCCTATTTTGATTGCAATCGGCGGAACCAAAAGTATATAAATATATGTACATATATCCACTTTGTTACTCGACTCAGTGAGCTCAGTTTCTTTGTTCTTATATGTTTGTAAATTGCGCATTTTTTGCTTAAATAATGGAATTATGCTGCTCTTATCTTCCAGTTAAGGTTTTTATGCCTTTAGTTAACCTGCATGTTATAGTTGTAGAATTACCAACAATTTAAAAGTTGATTATGTGCGGCTAATTTTGGCCATAGCGGTTATATTTGTTTACATTTGAAACTTAGCAGAATAGTGGATTTACTACCAATCTAGAGAAACTAAGCTTTCCAACAACAAAGGTAATGCCCTCTTTATGATTGCAAATTATATCGTGCTTAACCCATTCCGGTATTTATTCAAGGAACTAAGTCTTTAAGATTTACTTCGTAAATGTTAATATGGATATTTTGCGTTTTTATGTATTTTTGCCTTGTCGCGAAGTGAGATCTGAATTAATTGAATGAGAAATACTGAATCGTCTGTGAAAAACTGCTTCTTTTTTTTTCTTTGCTTGTCTAATTTCTTTTATACATCGTTTTAGATTTATCATAGTATTTGAATAGAACATGTGGCAACGATTAGATAATTCTTCAATTGATCTAAATAATTTTTGTGCATTCTGAGTTATAAAAAGAATGAGATGTAACGCTGTTAGGTGAACCTAGCGCCGGAGTGTCGCTATGGTAAGCAAATATAGTAAATTTTAAACAATGCATTTATTCTATTGTGGTTTATGCTTTATTGACGACGTAGATTTAATTCAAAAAGTTTAAATGAAATGCAAAATGCGTGTAATTTAATATTATGCACAAGGAAGTCATGTGTTGTACACATCAGAGTTTTTATTTTATCTTAACCCCGTTTAAGTATTCCTTTATTTTAACTCAATTGTAGTAGATATATTATACTGTATAATACCTGTAAAACATTCTTGAACGTATTTACTCGGAGACGCAGAAATAATTTTCTTCAGTGTACCTGAGTTACCTCGATTGAGTGCATTAAAAAATAGAAAGTATATAATTAAAAGGACAGCATTCAGCCCTCGAGCCGGTTTTTATTCACTACTAGCCTAAAATTGGCTCGTAAAACCTAAAAACTAATTAGATACTTTCTTCTTAACTGTTATAGAGTTATAAGGTAAGTAAAATGAATAATGAGACATTTTAAATGTTCTTAACTCAAGCGAACTATAGAGGCAATTAATGTTTTCCACGACTGATTATTCGTTTCAGGCTCTGTCCTCTTTCTTTAATGCTTGCCTCAGCATTCTTCTTTACAACTCCAGAACTTCTGTGTTTTTTCCCACGTATTCTTGTGGTATCTGTCAGCGTATTGATCTAAGATTCTAAGCTCCAAAGTTCGAATGGAAGCGAGGACATAATTAACGTTTCAGCGATTTCTTCTATCAAATATTTTTTTCTTTTCCATTCCTATATGAAAACTGAAGTCTTCCGCTTTCATGTATTTACCATTATTTCTTTTCGAAACACATTTTGAAGCAAGAATATAAGTGGAAATTGAAAGAGACCCCGAAATCGAGTAGTAATTTAAAAGGGAAAAAATCTTATATGTACAACACATAACTTCCTTGTACGGCCTATTAAATTAAGCCCATTATTTGCTGCACTATATTTAAACGTATTTAGTCGAATTACTCTAACTTAAATAACCGATCCCTCGAGGCAAGTAAAAAATGACATCAAAAATTGCAAATTTTGAAATTAAATATCCCGCTCAATTTTTGTATCATGGGAATCAAACTTATTAAGTTGTTAAGTTAAATTTAATTAAAGTTAAATTTAATTTTTCATAACGAATATAAAACGTTCCCAAATACGAGTACAGTAATCAGGAGATCGTATGAAAAGTTATTTTTCTTTATTTGACGAAAATTAATTATTTTTTAAATCTGACATTATTAAAAGGTGAATATTTTCGTCATTTAAAACATTTTTGTAACTAGAAGTATACGATTACGATAAAGATAGCGAAAATGAAGGAAGATATGATTTTTAAGGCCGGGTAAGGGAGCGAGCATATATAGTTAGGTACGTTTCGCATTGCCGATTGCAATAAAAAGGGAAGGTGCTCAACTAGATGTTATAACAGGCCAATATATAAAATTTCAACGTTCTGCGGCTAATCGTTTATGAGTTATGCGAGATAAATTCATACATACAGACGTCATGAAAAAAATCCCTTTTGAACCCAGTTTAAATGCACTTTTCAATTCATTTTGTAAAAAGCGTCCTTTATTCGTTCGTTCGAAACAAAATTCGTCGAAATGGATTCGGGAAAAGTCAAAATGAATATTTCCGTTGAAATATGATACCCGAAATTTTTCGACATTACAGCATTTCCTTTTGGAAAGGAAGGGAAAAGGCAAATATTTCCGTCAACGAAAGCGGCAAAAAATACATTCTCTTGGTTACATGTGGGAAGTCGCTAAGCATCGAAACCAAAAAAAAACACGTTTTGCCAACACTGCCACAGTACTGCACGAACACTGCACAATCATCTATACACCAGCCCGTTTGCCTAGTTTCGAAACAGAACCTTACTATCAAAATTCACCAACCACTCGGCAACTGGTTGGGTCAGCGCATCTGCAAATATCCGTTTCGTTCCATGAGGGATCATATATTTAATTCTTACCTATATATTAATATTATATATATTTCTATATCCTTGATACTTTTATCTTTATTTTGATATTTAATGAGTTATTTCTTTGACACAGTATAATCAATGGCTAACTCATAAATTATATGTTCAACAATTAAGACGTCAACAATTAAGTGTCAACAATTAAGACGCTCATAACGCTTTCCATGTCGTCGCCAGTGACCGTCTAAGACCGTCAATAACGCTTTCGAACACATTTCCCGTGATTGCCTAAAAGCGTCCGTAACGCTTTTGGCGTAGGTCTCCTTGACAGTCTAAACCCGGTCATAACGCTCAGAGGATTAAATTAATAAATGATATTTTTAGCATCTTCTGTTATTAACTAACTCTCTTAATGAAAAGTCCAAAATGTTTTCAACTTTACTAAGTTAAACGTTATTGCTCTGTCTGTGAAATGGCAACTGACTCGAGATGTTTAAACAACTTTTTTTATTAAAATTTTGAACGGAAGAAATTGTGCTTACGAATTAGAACTCCGCAGCTAGAGTTTATTTTTTATTCTAACTCAACGGCTTTCAAGTCAAGTGGGGTTAGGGACCTTACTCACACTACTTGGGCCGAATTGAGCATATGAAGGATATCCTATGGCGTAGAATTTCATCTCTCCAAATTCCTCCCCTGATCCTCGAGATGCTAAAAAGGGCACTTTTAGAAAAATGGCGTGCTATTCCATAAGACTTGATTAACACTTTAGTAAAATGTTTAAAATCAAGATGTGAGGTTTGCGTATCTGTCCGAGGTAACCGTACACCATATTAAAGAAAAATGTTTTCCACAAGAGTTGACTTCATTTTTCCATTATTTTCGAATTTCCACAAATTTGGTTTTAATTTCAATATTTTGCGGATAATCAACCATCAAACACTGTAGTTTAAATTAACATATGGTTTTGTACAAATTCCTATTAATAATTTTTCCCTAAATGTCCGTTACGCTTTATTTTTGTCATTTTCCTTAATTTTGATGACCAATGTATAATAACTACTTTAAGCAGCTGGCCGGGGAAGCGGCTAGTCATCCTAAATAGCCGAGACTGCTCTATTAAAGAAGTATTTATTATAAATATAAGCTACTACTCAAATAAAGGAGCATTAACATTTGATGGTCATCAACAAGCTCAGCTCGCATGCCAGTTGTGCACCGCAATGGTCTCAAACGAGCAGAGCGGTCACCATCTATCTTGATGGTGACGGCACAGCTCGCATTACAAATTTACGACTGTCAGATATCGGGCATATTTAGGAAGAGAGAATTGCTTCATCTCACTACTGCGGGCGAATTAACTTTAACTTTAAACAACTATGTGTTTTAATGAGACTTCGGAAATGGTTAGCCTAAAGCACTCGAAGGTTATCTGACTAAGTGGAAGGATGCCTTCGTGGAGGACTTTCTGAGAGGAATTGTTTCGTATACATGTTACACATGATTAAATCCACGAAATCGCCTATGCAGCCAGCCCATTCGCTGGAATTCGGTCCTCTGACCGAAATAACAGTGTTCAGCACCTTTACCGCTCAGGCGCTGGTGCACCAACCTGTTGGGCAGAAAGGCTTTCTTCAGACGGTGGTATAAATGTCACAACTGCTTCAAATCGAGTTTCGCTGCTAGTTACCTACGCCTTGCTACGTCACAGAAGCTGGTTTAGAGGTTAAAGTTCGAAGTTTTCAACTCTTTGCCGACTTGGTATAAGAGTGGAGCAGTCATAGCCAACGCGTGAAACTTGTTGAGTGAGAAACCAGAGCGGGAAAGCTGTAGATCCATGCATGCTCACATTCAGCTTCTCTAATTGGCTACGCTTTAGTCCCAACTTGGCTGGTTTGAACTCCCGCATTTTATGCCTTGTAACTATACCTCTATGGCATTTATAACACCATCTGAACGGAGCCAAAGGAGCAGTTCACTCATATTTAGTGACTGCAAAATAAATTAATGAACGTTCGTTCATAAACAGTGAGAAAAAAGTTATCGGGTATTAGAAACAGGTACTTCTCTTCTGTAGCACTTAGCAAGAGAAAATGGTGGGATTTCGCATTTCGGGTTTAGAAAAATGCGATTCGTTCCCAAATATTATAAATATTCAGAAAAACGGAATTAACTAGGGTAAGTATAATTATTAATCGGTAGTTAACTTAGTATCTCTACATTGCAAGTCATTTAATACAAATCTGTAATTATTCTAGTGCTTAATACAGTTTTGTCGACAATTTATTAAAGCAACAACATAATTCATTGAATGCATTTAATATATCTATTGTAGAGTCATTTGGACATTTATGAAGCAGAAGTCATGAAGAAGGAGCGCTGTACTTGCCGGGACTCGAACCCCGGACGTCTCGAATACGCACCGAGTGTACTCGCTATTGCACCACGAAAACATGCTAAAAAGGCGGGGAAAATACCTTATTTACTCCTCTTTTAAAGGGCGACTGGGTATTATGGGACCCAATCGCCGAATCGTGATGATGGACAATCATTATCCACCACTCTTTTTTTAGTTCGGGCAGCACTGTAGAATCATTAGGATATTTTTGAAGCAGAAGTCATGAAAAATGAGCACTGCTCTGGCCGGAACTCGAACCTCATACCTCTCGACTACGCGTCGAGTGTGCCGGCGGTTACACCACGAAGGTATGATAAGACGCAGGAAAAAATACCTTATAGTATTAATTATCATTTTCAACGCAATTATGCTAGCAATTTAATTTAAATAACTTATATAAACATACTCGACAATTCGTTTCATTATTTTATTTAATACAATTTTGTTCGCAATTTATTTTCAAAACAATATATATAAACATAGCGGAAAATAAATTTTTTACAGGCTCATTAAATTACCCACAGTTCAACAACTGCCTCTAAAAATGCCTCAAACATCAACTACAGCTTCTTTTTCTGGTGATGGAAGCTTGAAAATAGTAAACATGATAAGTATTACACAATAAAACATTGCTATATTGACGTAAAAACACAAAACCGGTTAGAATGTTAACCATTTGTTTCTGGCAGATGAGCAGATTGGTTTGTTTCTCACCAGTTCAGAAAGGCGCCAATTCCACTTTCTCGCCAAACCCACGGCAGAAAACAAGTAACCCAAAAAAGATATCTGAGCAAGAACACTATTATCTGCAACCTATGTCGAGCTGCAAAGTTAAATTCCAAATCAAAAATGCAATAGTAGAATTAAAATGAGCGTTTTTGGAAGCTGTATTGTAAATAGTCACTTACATTACTTTTGACAGTCTACAGGAAGTATTAAATATTATAAATCACTGTAAAAGTGAACAACCATCGCATTTGTTTCCCTTTTCATAAATACTTGATTGTAGTTTCTTCAATTTAACTCCTGGAGATGAAAGAAAAGAGATAAATAACTTTTTGCTTTCTCTAAATATGAGCTGAAAAAAAATGGTAGTAAAATTTAAATGAGCTCACTCCCGAGCAAACGCTTAAAATTTATGCAGTATAGTTTGGTGTAAGTATGATGATTTAAAATAAATGCTGCATTTTAGCTTTCCCTTACAACTGTGAGTAATCTACCACAAAAATCTTTAATCCTCTAAAAGGAATTTATAATGTAACTCCCACGTGAATAACGAACCGGCTTAGGATAATGCAGAAAACGGAAAGTTATCTTTTCAGAAATGCATAGTACTTAAATGCCTATTTCCGAATGCAGAAATTCCGCCCTTTAAAAAAAACAGTAAATATTTGAGAACACCTAACTTCTTTATCTTTATGTTTGTGCATAAATTATATTTTGAAAACAAGTATTTAAGCGGTAAACTAAGACATCAAAATTTAAAAGTGCATCGAATTAAAAGAAATCTCCTGTGGGCATCATATAACTTCCTTGTAAGGATTCTTAAACCGTTCACATTTTTGTTTCATTTTATTTCAACTTATTTCCTCGAATTTCATTAAAGATCTATTTCTTACTCAATTAATTCAGTTCTCACTTAGAGGCAGGGGAAAATACAAAAAACTCAAAACACCATTATTAAAGATTGTAAAATACAGAAAAACATAAAGTAAACAAAGTTAAAAACAGATTAACAGATTTTTACAACTAAAATCGGAGTCTCATTACTCATTTTGCATTTCATTTAAACTTATTGGATTGAATTAAATCTATTTCATTGATAGCGCATGAACCACAGTACAATAAATGCACTCTTTAAAATTCACTACATCTGTTTACCACAGCGACACTCCGTACTAGCTTCACTTTTAACAGCCTTACCTCTCATTCATATTATAACTCAGAAAGCACAAAAATTATGTATGTCATCTGGAGAATTACCTAATCGTTGCCACATAGTCTATTCAAATACTCTAATAAATCTGAATGTGTAAAAGAAATTAAACAAACAAACAAAAAAGAAACAGTTTTTCGCGGTCGATTCAGTATTTCTCATTCAATTAATTCATTACTCACTTCGCGACAAGGCAAAAATACGTAAAACCTCAAAATATCTATACTAAAAATTATGAAATAGACTTAGTTCCTCGAATAAATTCCGGAGAGGATTAAGTATGATTTAATTCGTAATAATAAAAGAAGGCGTTATCTTTGTTGTTGCGAAGCTTAGTTTCTCCAGATTGGTAACAAATCCAATATTTTCCTATATTTATATGCTGTTGGTGCGGCTGATTGCCACCAAAATAGAATGTACACATCTGCATATTATAACAGTCCTATATACAAAGTTTCAACGTTCTGACGCTACTCGTTTTTTAGTTATGCGGATACGTACGTAATCACAGATGACA
The DNA here is from genome assembly GCA_000611955.2 of Stegodyphus mimosarum. Taxonomy (NCBI): domain Eukaryota; kingdom Metazoa; phylum Arthropoda; class Arachnida; order Araneae; family Eresidae; genus Stegodyphus; species Stegodyphus mimosarum. The sequence goes on along the minus strand of KK114991.1, from coordinate 7,270 downwards.
CGAAAAAATCTCTTCAGAATCCATTTTGAATCAGTTTTATAATTCGTTTGGGGAAATAGAGTCCTTTATTCTGTCCTTGCGTACAGATGTCAGGCAAAACATTGTTAAATTGCATTCGATAGCGGCCAAAATGGATATTTTCTTTAAAATATGATACCCGAAATTTTTCACGATTACAATACTTCCTTTTTACTTCGTGCAAGGAAGTAAAAAACATATAAATTCCTTGCTTAGCGTGTATGACGTTCCCTAACAACAAGAACGCAACAACAGTGCCGTGATTGTAAGATGCGTGTCTCGAGGGCAACTCCATGTAAACTTCTTGAACACACACCCTCGTGGGATATGTGTTCGAAATATCATGTAGACGGGAAACTTCTTCTTGTCTTTAAGGTTAGGTGAGCAAAATTCGTCGAGATCGGAATAAAAATATAAACTTGTATAAAATACACGTGCACAAACAAGCAAATGGACATTCTTCTTTATATACACTCATGTCCATAAGGGTAATTCGGAGTCACGCGAAAATAGAACTCTAAAATAACGATGTCACCTGTAAAATCACTACACACATCTTCAAGAATCATACGCAAATTTCAGGAAGTAACGAGATGACACCAATGGTACTTCACGATGACGAGAGTGTAAGAGAGTGATATATAAGGAATACAGGCAAAGATGTAAAATTGTTCGCAGGCGCTTTATAAGCATTTCAGTGCAATAACCGAATAGTTATGACACAAAGGACGCATTTGGATGATTTTTTACGTGGTAGAATTATCGGCCGTCTGGAATGTGGGCGTACCTAACTGGAAGTATCAGGCGAACTTGGAATTGCCCAGAGTGTCATCTCCAGGCTTTGGCAACGATTCCAAGATAATGGTAATGTGAGTAGACGTTACGTCGAATGAGGACCGGTATTTGGCAGTTACTGCCAAAAGAAACTGCCGGAACACAGCCTCAGACCTGTCTCGTCAGCTCTCTTCAGCCACTGGTACGACAATTTCAAGGCAGACCGTGCACAGACGTTCAGGGCAGATTGGTCTATATGGCCGTACTCCTGTCAGATGCGTTCCACTTACTGCAACTCGCTGTCGCCTGCGGTTAGCCTGGAGTCGAGAGCATGCATTGTGGCCACCGCAACAGTGGGCTTGTGTGATGCTTTCCGTCGAGTCCAGGTTTAGCTTGCAGTCTGATTCTCGCCGGACTTTCATATGGAGAGCTCCAGGTACCCGTTACCACCAAGAAAACATCATTGAACGACACCGTTAAGGTGGTGCATGAGTGCTCGTTTGGGGTGGAATTATTCTGGGTTCTAGAACTGACCTGCATGTTCAAATTGGAACCATGACAAGCCAAATCTATCGGAACGTCATTCTGGAACAACATGTACGTTTGTTTCGAGGCGCCATGGGCACACAATTTGTGTGTGTGGATGACAACGCTCGTCCTCACCGTGCAAACATCGTAAGCGAATGCTTTCAATCGGAGGATATCACCCGTATGGACTGGCCAGCATTCTCAACGGACTTGAATCGAGTAGAGCTTGTGTGGGACATGCTTGACCGACGAGTTGCAGCCCGTCAACCTCCTCCTACATGTCTACCGGAACTTCGGAGAGCATTGCTTTTTGAGTGGTGTAATATCCCCCAAGACCAGATAGATAATTTGATACTCAGCATGCCTAGGCGTTGTACGGACTGTATTGCATCGTCTGGGAGACGTACGATGTATTAACAATCATACCAACCATGTGATATTTTTTTTTTGTAAATAGGTTTTTTTTTTTTGTAATTTGCTTCAGGGAGAAAAAATCGCTATTTTTTTTAATAATATCAAACATATAGCATCTTCTTTTGCTCTTTACCTTTTGTTTAATAAATAAGCTTTACAAATAAGTCAAATTTGTTTTGCTTCTAACTCTTCCTTTGCCTGATTTTGCATTATCCTTAATTTATGGACATGAGTGTATTTACATTATTAATGAATTCAGCTAGTCCTGTTAGAAATTAATAGTCAGCGTATATTACTGAAATTAATCAGCGTTTATTACTTTTAAATCGCTTAGTTTGTAAATTTAAAACAGCGTAAATTTCAGAAAAATGTTAAATATCCCACGCTTTCCTGAATGATAATTTGTTACTCTGTAAGAGTTAAAAATATTTCAATTCGGTCAACCATTTAAACCATTTCAAATAACTGAATTAGTTATTCAAAAGACAAATATATTGGCAAAATGACACCTTTTATGTTAGCGATTTAATTTAAAATATAATTGTCTTTCGCTTTGCAGAGTGGCAAAACAAAGCTTTAAAGTCGCTGAGCGTTTAATCCAAAATTGATTAAAGTCGCATAAAATCTATGCCTAATTTCATCAAAATCGGAATAAAACTCTAGATTTGCGTGAATCATACACACGCAAACAAATGGGCACTGTTCTTATAATACACATAGATTAAATTCATTTTCAATTCGTCCGGTCAATTCAGATCACATAGAGATTACATACTATTGTTATAACACAGGGCACAAATGAAAGGAAAATATCCTTCCATCCTTTGCTATTTTAAGCGTATAAATCTGAATATATATATAAATTTGCATGCGTATTTCTTTCTTCTTTTTTATTATTATTATTTTTCTCGAAGAAACTGGAATTAAATACGCGCCTATCGAATATGCTTTAAGAATATGTAATGATCGGAAAGAGAAATTTTCTCCCTTTCTTACAAAATACTCGCAGTTGAGAGCAGAGTTCCATTATTCTGCAACATATTTAAAACACACAAAATATGAATTTTTCTCTGCACAAAGCAAATTGTAAATTCTTTCGACAGCTCAAAATGGATTAAGCTTACATATCTCATTCGTTCTTTTCTTAAATTCTCTCCCTTTTCTTATTTTTTTTCTGAGAAATGAAATTCGTTTGCGCTCCAGAATTAAATCCAATTTTCGTTTACGTATTCAATGACAATGCATTATTTTTAACACGTATTGAAAGAAGTGTAACAAATGCGTTAGATACGGAGCATATTAAGCTTATTATTGATACCGGCAATATTTTTTCAGATGGGGCTAGCGGTATAAGTTTACTGACAAACTTTTTTAAATTTGAGAAGAATTTTTAATATATTAAAATCTGCTTATTTAGACACCTAAAATAGTTGTTACTAATTTGTTTTGTCCAGAAATATAACCGTAGTTTCTCTTATAGCATCTCGAGTCAGGTTCTGTTGACTTTTCATGCTGTAAACTCAATTAAATAAATTTGTTGTGTACACCATATCACTTCCTTGTACCGAAAATTAAATTATGCGCATTTTTTCCTGCATTTCGTTTAAACTTATTCCTTCCAATTTTCTTAGAGATATATACATCATAACAAAAGACAATAACACACCACGAAGTTATCATCCGATTGCTTTGAAATTTCGTATGCATAATGTTCTGACAGAATATGCAAATGATAAAAATTTGGAGTCCAACGAATGAATAGTGCGATCTCTAGAGCATCGGAACTGCGCATCCAGCCGATGTATATAAGGAGCTGTTCTGGAACTGTTGTTAAAAATTTCTGCTGCATTGCGATTTAGGATACCATTCAACGGCTGAAAAAATGTTTCGCAGCAGGATTCGAGCTCATTACGAGCAACTATCAGAGTTTGAAAGAGGCCGTACCATTGAATTGAAAGAGGCAGGTTTGGCAAATCGGAAAATCGCTCGTCATATGAGTCGAAGCGATGCGAGGATTAGAAGATGTTTCAAGAATCTGCGGACAATGGCAGATTTCAGCGTTATGATTGTAGCGGTCGATCTAGGGCCAAAACAGATCGGGAGGACAGAGTGATTGTCAGATCAGCTGTCACAGCCACAGATTCATGGCTATCAATCATCAGACATCAGACCCGCACAAGAGTGCCCACCACGGCTATTTACAGACGGCGAATGAAGCAAAATCTGCGCTCGTACCGACCGTAAGGCCACCTGCCACTCAACTACACACTGACAAGCCAAATTACAGTGGTGCTTGGCTCGATCAGGTTGGAATGATGCTGACTGGGGAGATATAATCTTTAGCAACGAATCCCGCTTCCAACTGTGTCGTGACACTCATCGAAGACGTACCTGGAGACACAAAGAGCAGCGTGCCGATCCTGCTTTCACTATTGCACGCCACACAGGCCCTCAACCAGGAGTTATGGTCTGGGGTGTCATTTCCCTTGATAGCCAGAACCCTTTGGTCGTCATTAGAGGAACACTTACAGGACTACGGTATGTCGACGACATTCTGAGACCTGTTTTGCTACTGTTCTTTTAGCAGTACCCTGGCCTTGTTTTTCAGCGAGATAATTCCAGACCACATACGGCACGTGTTGCTATGAGCTCTCTAACAGCTTGTCAAACACTCCCTTGCCCAGCCAGATCGCCAGATATGTCTCCCGTCGAACATGTTTGGGATAGGATGGGAAGGCGACTGCATCTACCAGGGAATGTTGATGACCTAACCCGACAATTGGAGCAAATGTGGCAAGAAATACCGCAAGAGACCATCCGGGAGCTTTTTCAGTCTATGCCACGTCGTGTGGCAGCTTGCATCGAGGCTAGAGGTGGGGCAACACGTCATTGAGCTCGTTATTTGTAACTATGTAACTGTGAAATAAATCATTCAATTGTTCTGTAATTTTAATCAATTTCAGTTCTGTACATAATCTTCCCATCCACCAATTTTTGTCTCCATCGGGCAATTTTGCTCCATCGGGCTTGGTGCGTCATTTTTTTTTTGTTACAGAGTGTAGTTTATTTGTTTTCAAAATTAATATGCCTGTCATTGATTAAGAAACTGAGATTTTAAAGCAATAACTGCAGTCCTTCACCTTTGTTATTACTAATGACTAGATGAACCTGTAAAATTACACTAGTTGGACTCATTACAATCACTGTATGTTTTCTTTAGGCAAATGAGCATGCAAGCGGGTAATTTGTAAGGAGAAGGGAAGCAATCTCTGCCAATAAATTACTATGGCAACGGTCATATATTAGGATATTAAAACCTCATATTAGTTCGGAAATTCTAAATATATGCTACCTAATAAAAATGTAAAACGAAGATACTTCAAATGTTACAAAACGGAAAGATTAAAGTAGATTAGAAAACTGTACTTTTCGCTCCTTTGTAAGTTATTAAACAAGCAAAAATTACAAGTACACATTTAAATTCTTCGCAAAAACGCGTTTTGAAAACTGTAATTAATTTTATATGAAAAGCTTTCAAAAATCTGTGCTACTATAAGGTACTTTCTCTCTCCTTTCTGTATGCCTTCGTGGTGTAACGGTAGCACACTCGACGCCTATTCGAGAGGTCGAGGTTCGAGTCCCGGCGAGGACACTGATCATTTTTCATGTACTGCTGCTTCAAAATAACCAATCACTACACACTATTAACATTTTTCTCTTGAATCTTAGATATTTATGTCAGCTGTTTGCAGCTTTTAGTATTTAAAACCCTAATTTAATTATTACATTTTTTAAATTTCGGGAATTTGTTAAACACATGCGCAGTTACGTTATTAAAAGAGGAATTGAAAATAGAATTTAAATTATTTTAGATTTTTTTTAGTCCAATGGGGTTTTGTCAGTGAAGGACTATTATTTTCTTTTTGCGATTTTGCGTTGAATCACTATAAATATCATTTTTCAAATTGTTGCCTCCAAATGTTATCGCCCTGTATTACATTTAAAGAAATTAAATAATGAAGAATCTGCATAAATGTATGTATATTTCTCCGAATGTTATAAAACAACGGTATCTAGAGCCCTCCAATTTTGAATAATTTACGTTTCTACCCGAATATGAGGATCTGGAAGCCCGAATTTTGAATTTGTTCTATTATCTGCTACGTATTTTATAAAACTTAAACGAATGTTTGATGAACAAATTTTACGATTTAAAAGCGAAAGGCAACACCCTAAAGGAAGAAAAAAATAAACCTTTTATCTCAAGCGCGCGGAACCGTGTATCGCATATTTTAAGATATGCTCATTTTAAATTATTTTGCGATATTGCTGTTGAACTGAATTTTATGTTTTAAGTGCAAAAAACGTGATGTTTAATATACAAAGATAACACACAAAACGTTAAAAAAACGCCCCTGTGGACGTAATTTAAAATCTGAAACCTTTATTATAATTTATTATAATATATTTTTATTATAATTTATTTATTTTTTATTGTGGAGAACGAGTAAGAAGTAGCAAGGTTAACATTAAACCTGTCGATTTTTATTTATAAAGTATTCTCCTCTTAAACAGAAGTCGCCCACTAAAAAAAGATCTGGCGATAATTCAAGAATGCAGCGGGAAAAATGGTAGCATCTGGCATCATTTTGCTGGCAAGATATGCATAGAGGAAATAAACATAATGAAATAAATAAATAAATAAATGAAGCGGGAACTCTATTTTCTTTTTTCCGTAACCCTAGTCGCAGAATAGATGGTGTTTCGGTTTCGAAAGGCGACTGTAACACTTGATAAGCCGAATACTAAAGGCAACATGACATCGGAGGTTTATTTACGTTGATCTTCTTTTGGTGACAACAAATTTCAGCGACTGAATTTCCTTTTTATATTGTAATGAAAAACATCCGAGTAAACATCGCAGACACACAACAACTTTACAACAGCGCTACAGATTTTACACGACATGAACACGTAAAATATTCTTTTTCGACTTTCTTGCGACCCACATACGAGTGTCCACCATAATTCACAGACGGCTGATAGAGCGAAATCTACGCTCGTACTGACAGTTAAGCCACATGCCATTCACGCCTGCACACTGGCGAGCCAGATTACAGTGATGCTTGGCTCGATCAGGTTGCAATGATGCTGACTGAGGTCGTATAGTCTTTAGCGACGAATCCCGCTTCCAATTGTGTCGTGACGAACATCGAAGACGTGTCTGGAGACGCCCAGAGCAGCGTACCGATCCTGCTTTCACTATTGCATGCCACACAGGCCATCAACCAGGAGTAATGGTCTGGGGTGCCGTTTCCCTTGATAGCCGACTCCTTTGGTCGTCATTAGAGGCACTTACAGCACAGCGGTACGTACGTCGACGGCATTCTGAGACTTGTTTTGCTACCGGTCCTTTTGCAGTAGCCTGACCTTATTTTTCAGCAAGATAATGCCAGATCACATACGGCACGTGCTGATATGAACTTACAGCTTTCAAACACTTCCTTTTCCCAGCCAAGATCGTCAGATGTCTCTC
>KK114990.1:867397-905953 GCA_000611955.2 Stegodyphus mimosarum | reverse complement strand
AGGCAGATAGCCCTCGTGTGCTTTGCCATAATTGAATAACCTAACCTAACCTAACCTAAACATGTAGGTTGCTAATTATTTATGCCGGACTATTGATATAAAATGAACTTAATATTTATCAATTTAGACAAGATATAAAAACATTTTTGTATAAAAGCAAAATAATGGATAATAACATATGGATTTCCTTATGAAACATCCATTATCCGATTTTGTAATTCGGAAACTGTTTCATGGGTAAGTACACTTTATTTACTGAGCAAATCGTTAACTTTAGATTTCGTAAGTAGACTTAATTTTATTTGAAGTTAAAAAATGGAAAACAGAAATTAAATATGCTGAAACTGTTTACCTTTTCGGAAATTGGTGAACCAACTGACCTAATTCACTACACTAATAAGAATTTCAAATGTAAACACACAGCCACCACTTACACGTTTACACTGTTGATTGGGCAGGGTTTCAGAAAATGTGACTGTCAATCTAAAGGTACCAAAAATAGGTGTGCTTGTCGTAAAAACCAGTTTCTATGTAATTCAAAGTGTCATTTGTCTTTAGCTTGTACTAATAAGTAAGCATAATTTTGTATGTTTTGCAAATTCATTTCCTTAATTGTAATGATACTTTAAACCATTTGATTCTTTGTATTATAGTTTTTTTAAAATTTATAGATGATTGATTCTGTCAACTAATCTGTTGTTATTTGATTTTATTAACTTGATTCTATAGATATCGAAAAATAAATAAATAACATTATATTATTTTAAGCATATAGAAACGTTTCTATTGCGGCTGCGAAGATCTTATTTTCACTTTAAAGTGGACCTAATGGGTAATGTACCGATTATTGAGTGTCTAATAGGTAATTGGCAGATTGTCTAGGTAATTTATTGATTACCTAAGTAATTTGAGAAATCAGGTTGCACAACATTTTCTGCACTTTAACGGATCACCGTAGTTAGTCTGCACATTACCTAGATAATTTTTGGAATAGCTGATTTTAATAGCGGTAACATTTACATGGATTTGGGGAAAATAACAGTAAATGCCCACAGCCATCTTTACTTCAGTTAGAAATAGGTATACACTATCTACCAATATGTATTTGGATACCTGTGATAGAAAAACAAAATTTATTCATATTAAGCAGCTGTTAGAGCCTCTGCAAGCGGCAGTTACAGCCTCCACCCTCCGAGGCATGCTTTCCACAAGTCCTTCTATGGCGGCTATTTGAATTTTCTTCCACTCGGCTTGGAGAAGACATGTATGTAAGTTCCTTCACCGATATTGGACGGTTGTTGCACCTATTATTTGGCGATCCAACTCGTCCTAAAGTTCTCGATAGCGTTCAGTTCTGAGCTTCGGGCAGCTCACTAACCCTATTGTTACCATACCAATTCATAGCGGACCTCGCAACATGGCAACTGATAATGTCGTCCTGAAAGTAACATGGGTCCAACTCGTAAAACTGTCACAACGTAGGAAGCACACTGTCATCAAAAATAGTGCATTAGGCTTCGGTGTTGAGTTTACCATAAATTTGGACAAAGGATTCAGTACCATGAATTTGGACAAAGGATTCATTTCATACCAGAAGGAACACCCCCAGGTCTTAATTCCACCTCCGCCGAACGTTACTGTGGGGACAATGCGATTTGGCAGGAGGCGTTTTCCAAGCAGATGCCAGACACAGACTCTGCCAGGGTGTATAGAGTCTCTGGGTTCTCTTTGGTTGCATATACTGTAGATAGCTGTATAAACCAATAAATCCGTACAGGTGAACCTTTAATTCATTGCTCCAAAAAACTCGTTTGCACTGATCAATGGTTCACCGTCCGCGTGCTTTGCACCATATTAACCGAGCAGAGCGGTTGGACTTTCTGATGAAAGGCTTATGGGCAGCAGAACGACCACGAAAACCAAGAAAGTGCGCTGTCTTACGGATGATATTAATTGAAACAACATTCTCAATTGCCTGTTGAAACTACTGGAGTATGTGGGCCATCGGTTGGATGCAGTTCTTCCGAATTTCTCTGGACAGCACCCGTCGGTCCCTATTTCCCAGTTTTGCGGTTGTACCGATTCGAAGCACATTCCGATAATCACCACTAAACTTCCACTTCTGAATCACATAATGTCGCTGTCGAATTTTTATAATTCAACTCACTAGATATACCCTTTAAGTATCAGCCATTCTTGTCGTACCCGACTATTACGCCTTTCTCGAAATCTGATAACACTACCCTTCGCGGCATTTTTGCTTGCCACTAATGGCAATATTGTTTCGTATACCTTATTTAATGGTGGTGGGCGGGACGTACATCAGGACCGCAGATCTCGGCATTTTCATGGCTGTCCAAATGCTTATTGGTAGATACCGCAAAAATGTAGGGAACCAGTCTCTTACTAAACTATGGTTCCATGTAAGAGTATCAGGCGACTTGTCGCCCCATCTTAGTAAAGCGACTGTACACAGGAGAAGGTTTAAATAAACTTTATTAAAAATTTAAACTTCGTGCTTACAAGCAGTCTCCGCTAGTGCGGAATCTAAACTAACAGAAAACAAAGTACTGATCAAGCTATGGCTTTCTAAATGCGTGAACAACGCTGCTAGCAAAAGGTTAAACCGGAATAACTATCACTGGGCGAAAAATGTCACAAAAGTCAGCGTCGCTGTTAACAGCTCTTTCTATAACTTCCACGAACTCTGCTAATATACATTCACTTCCAAACGTTAAGCACAGAGAGGAAAATGCTAGTTTCCGGAAGAGAATCAGAATTGACGAGGATGCAATTCGCTTCAGAGGTAGATGGAAGTGTGCAAATATGTTAGGTAACAGCCAATCGCGCTTTCATGCCAAGAACTGTCCAAACAAAGGCAGTCTTATAAGAAGCCAGCTTTATGAAGGGTTAGAGCAGTTGATTGTAAGTGCTGATATAAAGTGTTTAAAACTTTCGTACAATTTGTTTTCGAGACATATGTGTTTCTTTGACTTCCAGAAGACGAATGGAAGATTCTGAGCGCTAGCGTGCTTTGGGGCGCATTGAAACACGACAGTCGATCACAGATGTTGATCTTTTCTGCGGCGTTCATCATTCTGTAATTTCACGTTTATGGAAACAATTCCAAACCACACAGACAGCTGTCCGAAGGCCCGTAGCCGGTCGCTCAAGGGTTACAACCCCCGCGGAAGATCGATATATTGTTATTGTAGTCAAACGAAATAGCAGAGCGACCTCCACACGCGTGACATCTATGGTTATAGCGTCCATTGGTAAGGCGATATCTGCAGCTACTGTACGTCGAAGATTATATATGAGTGGACTGTACGCCTGGGTACCTCGAGTTTGTGTTCCTCTATGCGTCCAATCAAGAGGGGCACGATTACTGTGGTGCCGGGAACATGTCAATTGGAATGTCTCTGACTGGGGCAATATCATGTTTACTGTCAAGAATTGCTCTGGAACCAAATGACAAGCGTATAAGGATATGACGCGAACAACGAACACGCAATCAATCCCAAAACATAACTGAACATCACGCATTCCGAGGCGGTAGTGTTGGAGTTTTTTACTAGTTTAAGTTTTTAAGTTTTAAAATTTCAATATTCAATAACACATGAAAGTCAAAATTAGGATAACAACTGTAAATCACATGGCTATAACAAATACTGCATGGGTGTAAACAATAGTGTGACAGACATGATAAAACAACATTTAGACTGTAAAACCTGTGTGTTCAAATAAAACAGTAATTAGTACCAGATGATACTCCAACAGAAAGAATTAACGTTTGCGTTGTGTTTAAATTTAATATAATATAATAACCCGTTCAAGTATTAATTAATCTATTGGGTCCAGTGTTCTAAGTTATAAGTGAAGACACTACAAGTTAAGTTAAATTAAATATATGATTTATTAAAGGTAAACAGATTAAAGGTAAACAGTACCAGATGATACTCCAACAGAAGGAATTAACATTTGCGTTGTGTTTAAATTTAATATAATATGTTGCGTTATATATATAATATGCGTTGTGTTTAAATTTAATATAATACCCGTTCAAGTATTAATTAATCTATTGGGTCTAGTGTTCTAAGTTAAAAGTGAAGATATTACAAGTTAAGTTAAATTAAATGTAGAGATACATGTAAACAGATTTAGTACAAAATATACATTTGGTGGTGGAGGTTTTGTTCAAAATAAAATAAAATTCTTCATGCCATTATTCAACAAGAAGCCAAAAATTACTTAACAGCGTTCATGAAGATACATGCTGCCACTTAACAGAGGGCATAGAAGACGCTTTCAGCCATATTGAAATTTAGAAAGGAAAGAGAATGAAAGTTAGTAAAGCTGAGCAGGTAATGGTAGCCTCAGAGCCTTCAGCCCCTTCTATCGGGGTTTCGTCCTCACTCCGTCGCCCTCCATAGGTGGTTTTCTCTCCTCCATTTCTTCAGACATCGTTCACTGTTAACGCAGACAGCTGCTGGGGACGAAGCGACAGTTTTCTGGCCTCGTGACACCTTCAGTATAATTTGCCTTCTCGCCGTCTGCCAAACGTCTCCCCTTCGTAGATCGCTGCAAGCCTGGAATCCAACTGGAAGGTGAAGCAAGCGAGTTGGGATGCTGTATGTTGGCGAATAATCGCCGATCCTCCAAGGTCATCAACCTGTCAACAGGAGCTAGCCTCGACCCAGGGTCCCATTCTAGCATGGTGAACGCCTGCAAGGAAGCGAATCACCCCGACCCCTCAACCTTGGCGTGGCGTAGCTGCATACAAAAAGAACTCATCCAGCATGGTGCAGATTTCTCACTTGATGAAAGATATTTCCCAGACCACTGTCTGGCAGGGCGAACAAATATCACAACAAAGTCATAAATCTTGATTTCTCAAAGGGCAACGTAAAAAGTTCGAAAAGAATTAAGGATTTGTTTTTAAATACTAATTTAATACAAGACCGAAGAAAATTTCTTCAATTAAAATGTAATAATCACATAGAAAAAAATTTTTATGTTTTCTACAACACCAAACACGACCACCATAGTCAGAAAATATGGATCCCAACTTAGCAGAAAAGGGGGTACGTTAACAAAACTTAATTAAAACTTTAACACCAACTTGTGTAAGCAAAACCTTTAAAAGTGGTTTTAAAAATTGACCTTAAGGGTCAACTTAACAAGAGATTAAACACTAAGCAACCAAATTAAGAATAAGTATTAACTAAATAAAAATTTAAATAGTTAATCAAACTACCTTAAGGAAAAAGAAAAATTAATTACTCAAGCAACTTAAATCAGAGTTAACCAAAACTGTCACAAAAAACTTAAATGACAACAATTACTTTTCAACAAGGCAAAGAAATTTAAGATCAACTACAAAATAAAAACAAATTAATAACCTTTAAGTCTGATAACAGAATTAAGATAAATCATTACAATTAAGATATTTCAATTCAACAACTGACGTAGCTAAGTATGTATTACATAACAGTAGCATTATGGTGTGGGCAGGGATTTCATTAGGATACCGCGTCAACCTGCACATCTTTAAACGGGGTTCTTTGACGGCTGTCCGGTATCGAGATGAAATCCTAGAACCATTTGTGAGATTGTAGGCTGCAGCAGTTGGCTCTACTTTTGTTTTAATGGACGATAACGCACGTCCCCATAGAGCTGACATCGTGGATGACTACCTGGAGAGTGAAGGGTTTGCGCGTATGGTGTGGCCAGCCTATTCTCCCGACCTTAGTCCCATTGAAAATCTTTGGGATGCTCTCGGCCGTGCTGTATCTTTACGTTTTCCACCTCCAGCCACTCTTATTGAGCTGGAAACTGCTGTACAAGAAGAATGGCGATTGCTTAATTCTGGGGTGGGTGATTGACCACCTAATTGAAAGCTTGATCATAAGGTGTAAATTTTGTATACAGATGAGGAGAGGATCACATACCCTATTAATGTCCTTTTTTTCATTTTGTGCTGTTTATAATATTGTTTTCATTTCCGTATATAATTATTGATTTTGTTTATGCATAAATATATATGCTAGTTTCCTGCGGAATTTCGTTTTAATCAAAGCAATATTTGTTGATTTTTTTCATTTTACATCTTCGTGCTTAACTTTTGGAAGTGAGTGTATCTAAAGCTTACAATACAGACATAGTTTAGTTTTAAGAAACGTGCTCTTAGAAATTTTAAGGTTTTTTATTCCACAAGAAGTTGTTTGTTTTACTAATTTTTCTCAGGAATTCTGAGTTCAACTTTCTGTTATTCTATCATATTCTTGGACAGAAATTTAAAATTTCCTTACGAATACAGTACATTTCCAAAGTTAATGTTATATAAGTCCTTTCTTCTAAATTAAAATAAATATTTCTAAGTAAAGATAAAATACTCTTCTACGTAAAAATAAAAGTATTTATAGTAGTATAAGTAGTATCAATAAACTCTTCAGTCAGTACATAGCTTTTGAACTCAATAACATTCATCACTTTAACGCTTGAACTCAATTTTTTATTTCTTTAGTATCTTTAGTATGCAAAACGGCATATGTCCACGCATCTTATGAGCGATTACGAAGTGGCTGGTTAATTGACTGGAGCAAAATACTCGACAACTACAGGAAGACAGCCCGTAATACTTTGCTACTTTCGTGGAGGATTTCCTAAGGAAACATGCTCATATTTATGTTAGGAAATATGAGCATTTTTCTGTCAGAAAATCTTAAAAGCAAAATCACAAAAACATATAAGCAGCCAACTTTTCCCTCAATAGCGGATGGAAAATACATTACTATAAGCGTCTCTCATCTTTCACAGCAGGTAAATTATTTTTATAAAATACACTGCAAATCTTTAGATATCATATGTTAAAAATAAGAGTAACGGAGAAACGTTCTCCCCATTTTCTCGAAATTGTCTTTATTACCATTTTCTGCAGCATTACCTTTTAAGAACTTTGTTACCAATATTTATGCTTTAAATTTTGCTGCAGATTAAGCATAATTTTTCTTCTTGGAGCTTTCTGCCTCATCCGTGCGCCTCTTAGCAGGATATTCTCCGACAATTCTCGGCTCGTTCATAATTCTGGCGGAACAAAGCCAATTAATCAAACTAATCATAGTCCAAGTCCTATCATCTTCACAGAAGGAGGTCGAAGTCTCATCGATTTCCTGGACTCAAGAAAAAGGGGTGGGAGATCTAGGATAGCGAGCTGGTATTTTCCTTCGTTTCGAAGGCAATTAATCCTCTGGGGCTGAAGAGGTAGATGCCAATCTGACAAAATGTCACGGGAAATAAAGAGGGTCGTTCTTAATCAACCTTTTTTGTTTCTTGGCACGAGGTATGCACACGTATTCCTGTCGAGAACGGAGATGAGACATGATGAGAAAGACACGTGATGCCACTTCCTGTTTAGACTGTGGCTATGACAAATATCCAGAAGGGATTAGCCGATACTATTAATACACTCCATATGTGACACAGACCACATAGAGAAATTCGGCGATGATTGCAATAAGATCGTCATATTATTGGGTTAAATATAAAAGGAAACATGGAGAATGGGTTTAAAAATTGCTAAATGAAATTAGTTCGCTATAATTGTGGTTGATTGAATAAAGGCTGTGGACTGAAAGTGGAGCTGCCAAGGAAAACTCATTTGATTATCCTAGCCAAAGTCAAAAAAATATATTGTTTCCATTATTAATCACAGTAGTTAAAGGAAGAAACATGCAAAGAAGTCATAAAGTCATAATTAAATACGGCTAGGTTGACTTAGTTGAATACGGCAAAATACACGACTGCTGTTTGCCTGGGAGAGAGAGAGGAATTTGAGGAGAACTTTTTAAAGAAAACTGGGTCTTACTTACATGACACATTTGGAAAACAAGAACATCAATCTTTCAGTCAGCCGTTTGTCTAGAATCGAGCCCAGGTCAAACTGCATGTTTTAGATGTGAAACTTACCGGAACTCACACTCACATAGACGTTTACCATAACAGAACAGCCTCCGATGTTTAAGCTTGCACATCATATAAACTTCTAGAATGGGAATTTTTTAAAGCTTCAAAGGGGTTATTAGTCCCGAAATGGGATTTTGCCTTGGTTCACTAAAAACGGTGCATCGCTTTTCAAACTGTTGCCACCAAATGTTATCATCCTGAATTTTTTAAAGAAGTTAAATAATGAAGAATCTGCATGTATGTATGTATGTTTCTCGCATTGTGAAAAAAGACGTTACCTAGAGTCATCAAATTTTGAATAACATAGTCCTTTCCCTATGCACGCGCACTTGAAAGCCTGAACTTTGAATTTCAAATTCGTTTTATTCTTTCTTTTTTTGGGGGGGGGAGGGGTAAAACTTTAATGAATTTTGATCAACAAACTCAACGATTTGAAAGCAAGAATTGACAACAGTGTTCGAAATAAAGCATTTTTATGTACAGCACGCAAGACTTTTGCCGTTCGGGAAAATGTAGGATATTTATTTTTCAAATTTAATTAACATTATCCACTCTATGAAAGCAATCAATTCCCTCGATCGGAAATAAAATACTTTCAACCTTCACGCGCCAGCTTGTTGCCCTTCAGTAAAGCCTAAGGTACTTTCAAATTTAATCTGGGAGGTTAGTGGATAATAATAAACTAAACGATTTTCAAAGCAATAAACACATTTCTTAAGAACATTTTTTTTACTTTTTAGTGTGATTTATTTAAATAAACATGCATTAAAATCATGTCTAATTGGAAAAATTCCAATATTTTTTGGAAATTACACTAGCTTATTATGTACTTTTTGTTTTTTATGGTAACTATTTTAGGATCCTGGCTTCTATACCGGTTAGATTTTTAAATAAAATGTAATAATTTTTAATATAAGAATATGTAGGCCACATCTAACAGGGCAATGGAAATTCTCAAAATATGCTGTTTTTAAATATTTTGTGATTTTACTAATGAACTGAACTTTATGTAGCGTAAGTGCGAAGAAGTAGTAAGATAATTAATAAATAAAGTTAACATATAAAAAGTTAATAATAAAATAAAAGACGAAGAAAAATTTTTTTTCCAGCCATCTTACCAAGAAAACTGATATAATGAACTGAGAAAAGACTGAAAAATATATAAAAATGTATGCCATCACTAACACTGCATCGGGTATGCTAAACATATGCTGCTATACACCTTTTAAACTTTTTCTGATTTTCTTGTTAAACTATATGTAGCAGAAAACAATGCTTAATAATTAAGCTAAAAGGACAAAAAGAGGAGTTATCAGGAGTCAATGAAAAAGCAGACTGGTAGACTGGGAGCTTAATAAGAGCATAAAATGCTTAACAGTCCTTCTGGACGACCGTTAAAATCTGAAACTTTCCGAATTTTTTTTATTTTGATTGCTTTTATTTATTTCACAATCCGCATAAATATTTTAATTAAATGACTATATTAAAACAAATAATATATTTTTTAATCAAACGAAATAAACTGGAGATTAATTGCTTTTCTGAAAGCAAAAAAGGTAAAATGCTGGGTATTAAGTAACGAACACTTCAAAACACTTTATTACTTAAATACAAAAATTAGTCCTGCAGCCGTAAACGAAAAATTACAAACCTGAGATTTAAAATTTTTATTACATCTAGAGTTATTTTATTTAAAATTATTTGCTTTTGTTAAAAATCTATCCTGTGCTCCAACTGTTTCATTTGGTCTGTTTCGTATGACAGAAGTTTTAAATGGCAGTATCTATCTAAGACTAAAAAAATCTGATGTGTATACCAGATGACTTCCTTTTATGGAATATTAAATTATTTGCATTTCATTTAAACTTATTGGATTGAATTAAATATACTTCGTCGATAGCGCGTAAACCACAATAGAATAAATGCACTCTTTAAAATTCATTATATGTGTTTACCATAGCGACATTCTGCCGCTAGGTTCCCTTAACAGAGTTACATTTGATTCATTTTATAACTCAGAATACACAAAAATTATGTATATCATCCGGAGAATTATCTAATCGTTGTCACATGTTCTATTAAAATACTATAATAAATCTATAACGCTGTATAAAAGAAATTAAACAAACAAGCAAAAAAAAAAGCAGCAGTTTTTCACAGACGATTCAGTATTTCTCATTCAATTAATCCAGTTCTCACATCACGACAGGGCAAAAATGCATAAAAACTCAAAATATCTATATTAAAAATTACTAAGTAAATCTTAAACACTTATTTCCTCGAATAAATTCTAGAATGAATCAAGCATAATTTAATTCGCAGTAATAAAAAAGGCGTTATCTTCATTGTTGTGAACCTTAATTTCTCTAGATTGGCAACAAATCCACTATTCTGCTAAGTTTCAAATGTAAACAAATATGGCAGCTATGGCCAAAAATATTAAACTTCGCTGCACTTAAACAACTATTAAATTGTTGATAATTCCCCAAATATTGGAAGCAGATTTACTAAAGGCATAAAAACCTTAACCGAAAGACAACAACAACATAATTTTATCATTTTTTAAATAAAAAAATGCACAAATTACAAACACATAAGAATAAAGGAATTGAGCTCACACAGCCGAGTGACAGAGTGAATATATATTTATATGTATGCAGTTTAATATGCTTTTGGTACGGGCGATTGCAACTAAAATAGGAGGTGCACATCTACACGTTATAGCAGTCCTATACACAAAATTTCAACGTTCTACTCGTTTTTCAGTTATGCGATATACATACATACATACGTACGTATGCACGGATGCCACAAAAAAAATCTCTTCAGAATCCATTTTAAATCAGCTTTGTGATACGATTGGGAAGAAAGTCCTTTATTCTGTCCTTAAGTGAAGATGTCATGCAAAAACATCATTAAATTGCATTCGATAGCCGTCAAAATAGATATTTTTGCTGAAATATAATACCCGAAATTTTTTACGATTACAATACTTCCTTTTTACTTCGTACAAGTAAGTAAAAAAGGAAACTGCCAAATCCACCACGGCATAGTTTTCCATATTTGTATCTGGCATGAGGCAGTATTTCTGCTAATAGTAAATTTTTCTTTACTGTTGAATACTGAATAATGAATTCAAGAAATCTTTCTCAGCAGATTGCTTAGATAGAATTTAAACTTGTGAATTGCGAATAATTTAATAACTCGAATTCTGTGTTTGTCTTTCTCAAGAAATCGAAATAAATTTGTGCGCATTAATCTTAGTTTTGTATTTTATGTTGAAGGCGCAATAAATTTTGTTTCTATTTCTTTTGCTTTTATTTAGTGTACTGACATTAAAATAAAATCCAGGACGATGATTCATCCTTTAGACTAGTGGTTTAGACTAGTTTAAGCCAAATCAAAGTTTTTAACTTAAAGAAATAAGTATGCGATTTTAGCAATTTATATTTTAAAATATTGTTTTAAAATTTATTCAAAATTATATAATCTAATGTCTTATAAATATCGTGCCTGATCATCTAAGTTTCATTCCATGGCCGTGACTCACTAATTAGTAGGAAATTTTAGACTTATTCATGCCATCACAAAAGCAGCAGCAGAATTAGAACAAATAACAAACTTCAGAATATATTTCAAGCAGATTCCAGAAGTAAATTTAAGTTATAAATAAAAATTACAGTACCTGCCGGTTATTAATACCACATACGTTCCAAACATATCTGAATTTGTTAAGCGGTTGAGTTTAATAAACAGTTATGTCAATACTGAAATTTACGGTACTTAGTTTGAACATATTTCGTAAGACAGTAACTAACAATTAATCTAATAACTATATCCTATATTATTTATTAAAAATGATTGCTAAAATTAAATATTTGCGAAATTTGGAAATTTATTTACTTATTTATTTTATTGAAAAATTTTATAATTACACACCCGATTAAATTTAAACCTTTACAAGGAACAGTTTTATCCGTATTTTTCGTATTGTTCGTCAACAGTCTTTCAATTTATTTACAACTTCGTGAAACCACTAGTAGCTTTTCTGATCTCCACCTTTCAATCCAACAGCTTTCTCAGAATTTGCAGTGCTTTTTGTTGATTTAGCTGAGGCTGGCATGTAGTCGCGTTCTTCTGTATTTCACTCTCAGTGTTAGCTTTTAATACTTTCTATAACATCGTAATCAGAGTTTTCCCATGATGTCTCGTTATAGTCTTCATTTGCAACGTATTCTGAAAACGAATCTTCATAATTTTCCTCACTAGTGCCCGAAATATTAGAAATAGCTTGAAATTCTTCTGTGGCTTCTTCTAAATAAAAAAAATATTTTCTAAAACCATTTCTATAAGTGTTTTTGGAGACTTCTTGCCGTATTAAAAAATGCATACCTTGTAGCAAATATATTGACATATTTGCCTCCGTCGAAATGCTTAACTTTTCACAAGATTTAGTTTTGTTGATCTTTTTTTTTGAACGACACCCTTTGCGAAATGACATTTGAAGCTTTTGTAATAACTTGGTTTAATAATCTAAATAAGAGAAGTCGTATTTCCAGGAAAAAACAATAATTTAATGTTTTTAATATCAGAGGGAGGTGTAACGGAGTTTTCTGACAGTAAAACAATTTTTTCGTTTTTACTTCTCTATCCCATTTAAAAAAAACATTTAAAATATTGCTTGTTATCCATGAGTTCTTGTTATTATGGTAAGCTAAATATAAATTGTTGACTCCTTTTAAATATTGAGGTTTTCTACTTTGACAGTAACCTAGCGTGTCTTCTAAACTGTTGCATAGATATTGCACGTCAGTAACACAGTAAAGCTTTCTTTTAATTTCTTAAAACCAGCTGTTGTTTTAGTTATAAATATTAATGTGTCCTTCAGTAACGCTGTGCAAAGCAAACCAGTTTCGTCTGGTCAGCTCTGTTTTATGGAGTATTATCACTTTCGTTTCGCTTGCTTCGTTTGTTTGGTCTTCTTTTAGAAGCTCGGGTAAAACATTTTTTATCAGGTTCTCAGCCGAATGATGATCTGCCCCTTGCTTCTCACATTGCAGTTTTCTATAAATAATGTTATTTCTCTCTTTCCATCTTATGAGCTACCATCAGTTGGCACAATTGTTTTCCATAGCATTGTAGTGAATTCTGTAGTTTTTGTGATCCAAGGAGCATTTTCAGACCGCTAAAAGCTTGAAACCATTCTACAACAGCGCATTCAATGTTTTTAGACTGTACATCCCTTTTGCGCTTCCTTCAACGCATTTGTGTTTTTACTAGTTTTTTTATCAATTATACTTCTTTATTAAAGCACTAACTGCACAATGTTACATGAGAAATTCCCATTTTAAATGATGCCTATCTTTGGCTGCATTATAATCTTTCAGCAATTTTTCTTTTAGACTTAAATAATTTCGTTTAGGCATTTTTGGCAAGTCACAGGTCATGCACTCAGTAAATAAAAGGCTTTTCTTCCAGTAATTTGTTCAAATCCAAAATTCTCGCTTCAGCCAGCGGGACGATTGCGCTTGGTCTGTCAAGTTGACCTGTCACTTCATGGCTATTTTAAAGCCTACTAAATTCCTTCTTTTTTCTTCAGGCTACAAAAGTCACTCCATATTTACAGTCTAAGATTGATAATCTTCGATAATCCAAGGAAGCATTTCATGATGTTTTCTGAGAACACTCTGCAAATGTTATGTGTGTATGCGCATCCGTCTCGTATTAAGTCCTATTAGAGAAAGGAGACGACTGCTCACTTAAGCATCACGTTTTCTTTAATCCTGGGAAACACTCACTCATTTACATTTAAAGAACTTCTTTAGAGTGTTTCTAGAGGACTAGTTAATCATAACATAAAGGTATTCTGTAGCTCTGAGCTCTAGTTCAAAAAGATTTACAAACAGCGTCTGACAAGGACTAGAGAAGAATACTCCAAGTTGTCTTGGTTCTAACTGCACTGGCCCAAATTTCTGCTAAGGCCTTTTTATTGACGCACTACATAACTGAAAAGTAAATGATTAGCTACTAACAGATTTTATCAACCATAAACTGTTTATTCTGGATCTGAAGAATCAGTTTTTCGCCAGCTTGAGTTTTATAAGAGCCGAAGATGAGTTTAGTAAATGGCGGTTTTTCAAATCATTCCAATTTTAGTATATCTACTGCCGAAGCAAGCGCAGTTTAAATAAATATCGGTTTTAGTATTGATTAACATATAATCGTTTTGGTTCCTGGAAATTTGAAAGTAGTAAGCCGCTGAGTTCATTAAGCAATTAATTAAATAAGCGGAAAGCATTGTATTATAGAGACATTAGGTACTTTTTTTTTAAAGCAGAAGATGTGAAAAAGGAGTAATGCCCTCGCCAGGACCTCTCGAATACGAGCCAAGTATACACGAAGGATGCTGGAAGGAGGGATACCATTACATCAATACCCCCACGATTTTTTACGTACGATTTTTTACCATTACATCACTAAGGCATGCTAAGAAGACGGGAGAAATACCTTATAGTATAACTAATGCTGTGTCAATATATCTAACGAAATTGCTAACTGTTACGTTGGAGGAGAGAAACTGTGCTTACAAAGGTCGGTGATTTCTTTGCAGACTTTGGCCTTAATATTGACTATGAATGAAAATTTGATGTCCCCCTCCCTTTTAATATAAATGTCGAAATTCTAAGTGAAAAGTACAAAAGTACAAAAGTGAAGTACAAAAGACGGGGCAATGTGTTTTGAAAGGTACAATTTCGAAGGAAGCAGTGCCATAGGCATCGGTTCAGTAGTCAGAAATCTACAATCAGAAATCTACGAAATGCAAAAAATGCGATTCATAGTCATACATTTTTCAGTCTGGTGCGATATGGAACCCACATAAAAAATTACCATAGAAAAATAAGCTCTTCTGTCTCATTATATCAGGAAAAATGGCACGCAGTTTTTAATGATTTTCGTCTTCTAATCAAATGGTTGTAAAAGCTCAAGTTCCATCTAATATTTCACCTATATTCAATTTTAGTCAATCAAATGTGGCAAAAAATTGATCATAATCGATCCGAAATCAATAATGCTAAGAAACAAACATACAAACATTCTACTTTATATATATAGATTTTGTAAAACTTAGAAATTTTTGATTAATAAACTTTACGATTTGAAAAGCCAGCAGTAGCAACACCTTTCGAAATTAAGGAGTTTTATCTTCAACGCTCAAGACTGTTGCCACTCGGAAAAATGAGTGCGAAAATTAGTGCTTTAAGAGATTTTAATTAATATTTCGGCTGATTAAAGTCGAAATGGCTTTCCACGAATTTTTGGAATCCGGAATAACGTATTTAATACTGGGTATATTAATACTATTTTTATTTCATCGTATTTAATACTATTTTTATTTCATCGTAAAACTTCGAAATTTCTTATTATCAAACTCTAGGATTTGAAAGCGAGCAGTGGCAACAACGTTCGAAATAAAGCAGATTTTCATCTCCAGCTTGACGAGACTGTTGCCACACGGAAAAATAAGGGCGAAAATTATCGTTTTTTCAAGTTTTTAATTAATATCTCTGATTTTAGCATTTGTATTTTTTAAAGTAGACTTCGACCTTTTTCAGGACCCAAAACAGAATTGTAGAAAGTTTGGTGACGATAGCTATAGTGGTGACTGAGTTATTAGAGGATAAACACACAGACTTTCTTCTTTATATTGTGAGGTTTTACCTTCTTAATTCACAGTTCAATAATCTGAAACCCCGAACACGAATAAGCGAATAATTGCTTAAGTGTGTGAACAGATACATAAGACTCAAGAAGAGTTAACTAACCTTTGTTTCTCAAAATAAATATGACGCAATGAGCTCCTAACTCGGAGCGTACAGCAAAGGCTCCACTTGGACTTGAACTTAAATTAATATGAAATTAAACTTAACTAGCTTAACTAAAGCTAACTGAAAGGTATAGCCGAAGCTGTGAAGATTCTAAGTAGTTGGCCCCTAAGTCTTAATTAAATCGGCGAAGCCAAACAAGGGCTAAAGTACGGCTGAGCGTAGTAATAGCTTAGAGAGAGGTAGCCAAAGACAAACGCGCGTTAGTCACGCTCTAACGAAGTCAGTGAAAAATCGACTTAAATACTACTCTTACTCATTTGCATTAACCGCGTTTCTGAAAACACATTCTGGTAGGAAACTGTAAGCTGAAGCTACAGGGGATAGGAAAGATGCATAAATCTAAAATGACTGTTATAAAATTAGGATAAACCTTACAATCTATATAGATAGAATGTGGAGGTACTATATCTCATATTCATTATATGTTGCCACATATTTTCTCCAAAACTTATTTAATGTAATATTTTTCATATTCTTATTTACATTAAAAATATCTATTCTATTATATCTTCATGCATTGGAACTACAATTATATTTACAGTCTAGAATGTCTTTATAAGATTTACTGCTAGCTGAACTTTTGGAACCTCTATGTCCCGTAATCTATATTTAGTATAAAAACATATTATTGGGTTATTGTAATCACTGAAAATATTGATTTTATCTGTTAGTTATAACAGCTTGTGATCCACTTATTATGTTTAAAGTGGCTGAGATAATATTAATTTTAGGTATCTGATATTATTTAAAGCTATTTTTACAAAACATATAGTTGCTACGTAAATTAATATACCAGAGCAAATTTATTATTCATCATAAAAACAGGTTCAAATTTTTAGTTCTAGTACGTATCCATCGGTAAGATTAATAAATAAAAATTACAATAATTTAATTACATTAGTAATACAATCATTTGCTATATTAATAATAGCCTAAGCTTCATTAAGGAATCTATAATATTAATAAGTAATAGTGTATAACAACGTAAAACGTTTAGAATATGCGTTTGTCCGTTATTAATATTTTCTAGACTAGCTTAAAAGATAATAAAATATCGTTTTATCGTACCGTGTCGTTAAATAAGGCAGTTTTCTTTGGAGAACTACATTTCTTATATTACGTTTCAGTTATTTAAAGTTCTAATGTTAAATATATGTAATTATTGAGGAATTTTATGGAGAAATCACTGGAACGTTTAACACCGTGCTCATAAAAACACACGTGCAGCATTTATTTTAACAACCGTTAGTTCTAGACATCTATCCCTCCTTAGAAATTAGTTTAAATGATGCAAAGATTTCAAAGTTTGGCATTTTTGAATTAAAATGTTAGTTTTTTAAAACTAACTTTTTATACACTACTTTTGTTTCTATACGAGTTTTACGTACTTATATTTAGTAAAGTTGTTGTCAAAGTTATATTAATATGTTTTACGTACTTACATTAAGTAAAAGAGTACTCTAAAAAAAAATCATAAAAAAAGTTAACTCCCATGAGACAAAAACGACCCGGATATTCAATTTTAAATTTGGGATTTTAATGGATTTTACAGATGCAGAAAATAAAGCTTATCGCCGTCTTTGAGAAAGTTAGTTTAAGACGAAATTATGATAATTCAAGATTGATGTTTTTGCATTAAAAGTCGTTAAATGCTATTCCTTTGTGATTCATAAGTCTGTAACATACTTTAATTTATATTTTGATTATATTTCATATGTGAAAGCATTTTGAAGCAAGTCATTTGTAAGTTTACATAAATGGTGCAAATACGTAGTAACATTACATGAATCTTTTACTTAGGGATTATAATCCAATAATGAAACAAACTATTTCATTGGACGAGAAATATTTTTAATTTTTAATTTATCCAAATAATGTTTCAAAATTACTATGCATTAGTCAGTACCTGAAGCCTGAATCTGTTTTAAGATACATTCAGTAAAAATCTATTAATAAAATATCATTTTCGAAAAGAATTGTATTGATCAATGCTTTTCGCTACAGTATTCGTAACAACGTTCGTGAATTAACACATTTACATCAGAAACTTTCGCCGCCCAGATGGTGGTTAGGGGAGCCTATGGGGTACCGAATGGCCCGGGTTCGAAACTCGGAGAAGACATGGTTGTTTGTAATGTATAGTGTCTGTGCGGCATGGGGCACTCTGAATATATGGCGAGCCGAAAACCCTCTCGTGTGGTTTGGAGGTAGGAAGAGAGGTGGGTGACTCCAGACCACCCCCAGCGGTGCTCTCTCTCAGAACTGGGGTACAAGTTGTCCTTAAGGCTCTGGCAACCATTCTTCCATGAAATTACATGGACAAGACAACAACACTGTCAGAAACTTTCTCTTAAACTGATATTTCAATTTTAGTTTCTAAAAAATTTATATATTTCACTCTTCAGTTTGTGTGAAACTCTGAATTTCCAGAAAGCAGCAACGAAAAATTTCAAATTAAATATCTCGATTAAATTCTGCAAGTAAAACATTTTCTGTTTTATTTTTCTAAATGAGTATAAAATTTTACTAAATATATCTTAAAATTCCTCAGTTTTTACAAACTTTTTTAATAAAAAAATCTATAAATATGAATCTTTGCATGATATAAAGCATTTCTGTAGTTGGAAATACGCGCTTTCGAAAACAGAGGCCGCCCCTAGGGCTTTCATGGACACAGTATACAGGGAAGAACTTTCATGTACGCATCATATAGGAAAGGACTTTCAATGGACAAGTCTATTTTAGAGTTAATAAATGAAAAGTACTTATATTAGTTAAACACTAAATCGGATAACTTCTAAGAATTTTGAAAAAATGTATTAGCATAAAATATGTAATTTAATGAAAAAAATATCAGTGTCTATAGTGCAACGCTTTCTAATAAATTTCAATATATAGTTTTAGGAAAATCTTTCCAATTATATTAATCTTACAGTTTTGCATCATTTTACATTGAATAACTTCTGATAATTTATCATTTGAAATAAACGGGATTATTCAGTCATAATCATAATTCTAGTCTTTATTTTGAATGGTAATAAATTCATCGATCCTAACTTACTGAATATGAATTCTCAAACATTGAATTAAAATGATTCTGCATCACCAGTATCTGTTACAGCATTCCTAGCTCTATAGAACGAAAAAATAACAAGTACTCGTATAACTGTTAGTAGTGTCAATACTAATGTAGAT
This sequence comes from Stegodyphus mimosarum, assembly GCA_000611955.2. Classification (NCBI taxonomy): domain Eukaryota; kingdom Metazoa; phylum Arthropoda; class Arachnida; order Araneae; family Eresidae; genus Stegodyphus; species Stegodyphus mimosarum. The sequence continues at coordinate 886,907 of KK114990.1, read as the reverse complement.
AATCATATAAGGGGATTTCTGATTGGAGCAAAAAGCATTTTGAGTAAAGCTGATAGAAAATTACTGTAGGGCTGCCTTGGTACTTCAGAATGGAAATGTACACAGCAATATTTCATAGAACTACAGTGGAATCTCGCTATAACGAACTTCAAGGGACCGAAAATTTTGTTGGCTATTACCAGTGGTTCGCTGTTTAAGAAATAAAAAATGATCATTTCATAAAATACAGTAAAAATTGATAGCTGATTCACTAAGAAAGACAGATTAGCATTTTTACATCTTTCAGAGGATGTAATTTAACTTTAATTAAAAAAGATATTGAAAGTTCTTTACAGTTATTATTACATGCAATTACAATGTTTCGTTTTCGTTGTTTTTCATTTATAATTTTATACAAAATACACCCTATGTTTTTATACACCCTACGTTAATACTACACTCTTAGACCCCCCCCCAAAAAACATGCACCATGATAAAGAAGATATAGAGCAAATTGGACACAAATTGATATGCATACAGGTATCCACGGAAAATGCAAAATTTTACATTTCGGCTGCCAATGAATGAACAATTGTCTCTACAGCACATTTGATCTGCGCAACTGGTAGAATATTTAAGAGTAGAAATTACGATTCCAGGTCATCTCCTGATGGATGAATTAAGTTATGGTGGAATCTCAAATACCTTTAATGCATGCCACTTTTCCACGATCACTTTTGTGTGCTGGCACCTGGCGCCTTTTATAACTTGATTACTATTGGCCTATGGCAAATTCTAAGATACAGGAGAAAGCTCTTTTAGTATCTGAGTCCTGCTACTACAGTATTTCACAATTCAATTCCAGGTCATAAATTCTTCACGAATTTCATCCCGTGTACTCTGGCAGACAGTAAATATGCTTCACATACAGGTGCGCGAAAAATATGCTCAGATGTCGGAATTTGAGAGAGGTCGTGTAATTGGGCTGAACGAAGCCGGTTGGTCTTCTCGGAGAATAGCTCGACATTTGAGCAGGAGCGATGCCACTATTAGACGAAGTTGGCAGAAATGGGTGAGCCATGGCCGCACACAGCGTCAAGAAGGAAGCAGTAGGCCTAGAGAAACGACAGAACGTGAAGACCGAGCAATCGTCAGAGCGGCACTCACAGCCCCAGATGCATGATTATCATCGATTGCACGTGCAACTAGTGCTTCAGTGAACGCAAGGACTATTCATAGACGGCTCACAGAAAGGGGGCTGAGGTCACGGCGCACCTTGTGCCGACTACCATTGACCTCTGTAGAACGTCAAGCCCGTTTGCAGTGGTATCAGGCTCATTCGACTGGAATGTCACTGACTGGAGTAGAATAGTCTTCAGTGATGAGTCCCTCTTTGAACTGAGCCCCGATGACCAGCGAAGGCGAGTCTAGAGACGCCCCGGACAGCGGTGTGATACCAAACTGACTGTCTTCCGGCAGACAGGCCGACAACCAGGAGTGGTGGTCTGGGGTGCCATTTCATTTCATAGTAGGCCCCCTTTGGTTGTCATACGTCGCAACCTTACAGCGCAGCGTTACATCGACGAAGTTCTAAGGCCTGTTGTGTTGCCCTTCATGTCACACAACCCTGGGCTTACATTTCAGCAAGATAATTCCCGCCCCCACACTGCGCATGTTTCTACTGCTTGTCTTAGTGCTTGCTGAACATTACCTTGACCAGCATTGTCGCCGGATCTCTCTCCTATTGAGCCTGTTTGGAGCACTATGGGCAGGGCCCTCCAACCAGCTCGGTATGTTGACGATCTAACGCGCCATTTGGACAGAATTTGGCACGTTATCCCTCAGGAGGACATCCGTAACCTATCAGTCGATGCCAAGCCGAATAACTGCTTGCATAACGGCCAGAGGTGGACAAACGCGTTATTGACTTTTTCACTTTGTGAATCTCTATCACTTCAATAAATCATCCAGTTTTTCTCAAACTGTAATCATTTGTTTTTCTGTACATGTACATCACTTCTGGCGAGTTTCGTCCGATTCGGATAACTTCTTCTTAGTGCGTCGTTCTTTTTTGTCTAAGAGTGTATATTCGTTATTTTATACAACCTACGTTAATAGTTTTATACAAAATTTTGCTCGCAGTGAAAGTTGTGGTTTAGACCTGTTTCTCCAATTAGCATTTACAGTTATGAATAAGTATCAGCGTTGAAGAGAGTGCTGTCTTACAGCTTAGTTAAAGAACTAGAATGGAATCAAACAACCGATTCAAGCTGCTTGTCTCCCTGAATTAGCTGCTGTTTGGCTTATTTGCATAGCATAACGGGATCACCTAAATATGTATATTGCGTGTTCTGGTTTACCATAAACTGACGTTAGTGTTTAAGAACATGTAAAGCCTTTTCTTAGAACACAGAGAAGGTGGACTTGAAGATAAAAGAACAGTAACAGTGTTTTTAATCATTCTAATATACTAAACAGGACTAATTTAAGGGTTAATAATTTTTCATTTGAAAATTATGGAAAACAAAATTTGAAAAATACAATAAAATTTCATACTAAGATATCCACAGAGTTCGAGATGTGCGATTTATATTGTTATGGATTTCGTATTTATTTAGCTATTTATTTAGAATTGTAATTAAAATTGCTTTATTTTCCCGTGCAATGCAGACGATTTTTTAAGAGAAAGTTACGTCGGAAAAGTAAAAATAAAAAAAGCGCGTGAATTTCATATTTAATAAATAAATATCTCATAATTGAGAATAGGTTTTACCAGAATGTTCTAGTGAATAATAGCCAGCTGTTTTAAGCGAACTGTTGTTTACCTAATGCTTTTATTGATTGTAGCGAATTCGCTGTGAGATCGAATTAGTTTCTCTGTTTTGACTTGAGTTGGAGACTTTGACTGTTTAACGTTTGAGATATTGTGATATTGTACGAATATCTGTGAGGAAATATTTCAGTATTTTGCTTTATTTCTTGTGAAAAGAATGAATTTTATTAACTTTTTAACGACTTGTGCATTTAATCCATTACGAACCCGTACGCACGCAACAATATGCATTTGAAAGGTCGTTTTAATAGTGTAACATAATATTAATTTTACAGAAAATTTGAGGGGACCCCAAAACTTCATTTATTATATCCTATACCGTCATGTGTTAATAGCTAATGAGTTCAATTTTGTTTATATTTTCATAAGTCTCAATGACATTCTTTCAATAATTTGCTTTCCTCAGTCACATAATTTTATAACTAATTACAGTAATATAATATATATCAATAATTAGTTTCTTAGTAAAATACTTGATGTAAAAAAGATCTTTTGTGTCTTGTTTGTGTAGGTCATTTAAAGCTGCTCTATTTTTATTGAGAAACTAATTTCTTTTATGTAATTTTAGTAATAATTATTCTAATCGGCATTTTCTAGAAAAGAAGAATCTAATGTAGAAACATCTTTTTAGAACTTATTCATTATTCTTCTCTGAATGAAAAATGTAGTTTTGCTATTTCTTGCTCTTACAGACATTTGAAAATATATGTCGATGTCTTAATAATTACTAAATAAATTTATTTATCTAAGTCTTTCTAAGAAAAAATACGTGCATGGAGCTCAAATTCTCGAAGAGGTTTTAAGATTTCGAATAACATAATAAATTACTTACCCTCTGAATTCTTGGGTATGTTCATTAATTTTGTGAGGAAAATTTAATCTCAAACGGAACATTGCTTTCATAATAAATATGATATCAAATTCCTTCATTAATTGAAGCTTATGATGGAGACAAAAGGGAGAATGAAGTACTTAAAAGTAAAGGATCATGTGTGATAATTCTCAGTAGAGTATTAACACAACATGTTATTTAAAGCGCAAGTTCTTGATTTATTAAAATTTTAAATTAATGTTCAGTTTCAAAAGGAAAGCGCAAAAATTTAATTATTTTCTTCAGTAAATGCAGGATAACAATTTTATGTAGGTAATTGACAATTAGTAAGAACTACATTTTCGAAGTAAATTTTAAGTAATTTTTATAGTATTTATATTTAGAAAAATCATTATTATTATTTTTAATTGCTGAAAATAAATGCATTAGTGCATTACAACAATTCAAATAAAAAGACATAAACTGGCAGCTTAAGATTAAATTGGATTCGAAATACATCAGCGTCAAATCTAAAATTAGGCAAAAATGTAACCTTAGTTTGGGTTAAATTTTGAATAACATTCCGTGGATATCGAGAGCAATCAAACTTATGTCTCACTTCTTCAGAATCAAAAATGTTGTTCATAAAAGTTCTTTCGCTTTTTATAACTCCAAAAGAGTACGCTATTACGAAACAAACTTAAAACTCTCAATGATCGTCTGGCAATGAACTGCGAAGATCTAAAAGTAATCTAAAATATTAAAAAGGAAAAAAGGAAAAGCTCTAGGCACAAATCTAGTCTCTGAGTGATAGTATAATGAACTTAATATTTTCTAATCCCATCATCAAGTGATCTGTACCAGTAAACGGTACAAAATACCAAGCAGATATAAAATGATGATGGGTGTATAAGTGAAGCGCACATGTTTTTCAATGAATACATAAATTTCCTACTCTACACACTAAATTGTATTTCTCAGCGTCACCTTCAGTTATCAGGCAGACTATACATAAGTGAATTGTAAGCAAACTGTAAATAAGTGACTAACGGAAGTGACTACTACGAATGTGACAAGCCTATATTACACAGGAACTCTGCAAATATGTAAACAGCACTTATGATGTATATTAATATACTCAGTTGACATTGTTCAGTATAGTGCATCAGAATAACTTCTTACGTCAGAGTTACCACTGACTTCCAGAGTAAACATTCTCTGTAAACTCGAATCACGATGCATAAAACATTGCTAAATTCCTCATTCAACACTGTCAAAGTCTTGACAGGATCTCTTTAATAATCATAGGTCACAAATACCCATCTTCCGAAGTAACTTTGTAAGGATTTAAAATTCACTAACGTTTATTTTATTTTAAAACTTTACTATCATCTCTTATTTTCCACTTCCGGCCAGAATTAATGAGTGAATATGTTTATGCAAATTGTACTTGCTAACGCTTAATTACTTTAAGTTGGGGCTTTTTTGCCAAGTAGTAAAAGGAGAGAGAGAAAGCCCTCTTGCTACGAGGCTTCAGGCGATCTTGCCATCAGTTACTGTTCGCCTTTAAGGCCAGAGGTTTTAATCCTCTTGAAAGTTAAAGAGGTATTGTAATTTTGCACAGTTTGCGTAATTAAAACGCCAGTCTTAGTATTAGTCATCTATGTAAAATATTAAAAGTTAGCTCTTATTTAAATTTAAGTTAGTTAGTAGTCATATATTCTTTTACGTTTAGACCACAAGTGGTTGGTCTTTGTATCCCGAAGTGCAAAAACGTCTGTAAAATAGATAAGCAAATAAAGGGTAATTTTAAATCTTCTTATCTTTGTTGTATCTTCTACACACGCACGAACATAGCTTTTAGTAAGCTCCCTGTTCCTACTCAGGACTCCAGTTATGTTTGCAAAATCAGCTAGAAGAAACGGTAGTCCTGATAACTTCATAAATTTCGCTACAAATTTTAATATACTATAGAGATCTTTGGCTAGGCCTAGCGACAATAGAATGCTGCACCAATTGAGCACAAATGCTGATGGTCATATAAAAGGCGGTACAGCAACTCATCTCGTGGTAAATAAGTAAGTCCATGTAGTGTTCCGTTTATTCACTACAACGCGTAGATAAATTGTTGTTGTTGTTCTTTAATCATGTGTATACATATTTTAAAATTTATACATTGAAAAGTGGCGCAGTGAAATAGGAAAAAGGTAGTTATAATAATTAAAAAAAGTTATTCTAGCTATCGACGGATGTAGTACAATATCTGTTAACCATTTGTAAAAACCAACAGCCTTCATTCATCGTCAACCGAATTAAACGGAACTAAAATTAACTCTTGATTTTCGCTGATAGAAGGCTTTCTGCATTTCAGACAAAGAAAACTAATGTAAATCTCTCTTCAGTAAGAGAAGATATTCTGTTCATCGTCTTTGCCTATATATTCTTAAAACGAAATGAACACATACCCTCACCAGTTGAACAAAATCCAAACAATAAAAAGATAAATGCATGAAAAGCTATAATGTCTTTAGATATTCTCGGAAACTGAGTATCAGAATTTAAGTCATTAATTAAAGCTGACAGACTCTAATGAATGTTAGAAATTGGGAAATATCGAAATCAGTATTTAAAGAAGTTACTGTAGTTAACTTTAGGGGGAAAAATGAAAGAACAGTCATTAAATGAACATTATTTCACGGTAAAAGATTTATTAGTTCCATCTTTTATGACATAATATTTTTGCTCTATATTCCAAAACTCATGACTCTTCACTTGAAAAACTAATTCTGGCAAGCGATGTTGTAAATTACCAGGAATTCAAATCTGGCTAGTGACTGTGTAGTTCTTATCAGCGATCAGCGTTTCGTTTCCTATAGAACTGGAATTTTTTGAATTGTAACTAGTTTGTTTCTGAAAATTTGAGATTAACTTTTGCAAATTGTCAAGAACATCAAAGAAACATAAAGCGAATGCATAGCTTAAAAATAATTTTTTTATAAACAAAAACAAGACTGGTACCATCACAGGAAAAAGAATGTTACAAAACATAAGAAAAAATTAGATCTTTTGTACAATCTTTGAATTATTTTAAGAAATAATACAGTTCTTTATAATTACTGACTGTTTATGACAGTTTGTTAAAACAACTTTATGATATGTAAATGAAGCTTGTACTAAATCTATAGAGTTGTAAAAACGTAGCAATTCTCGTTTTGCGTTGAAATCTGCTTTATGTGAAATAATGTTTTCTGAGCATTTCAAAAATCCAGTTATTTTGCACATACTTCATAAATATTTACTTTCTCATATCATAATGAATTAATCTACAATAATTTTAATAGATGCAAGGCTTTCTCGACACATTTCTTTGAATATTGGAACACACGAAATAATGATATTTAATTGCCGGTATTGTATTGTTTGTTTTAGTTTATAGAGTTTTATTTATTTTTATTAATAATTATTTTATTTCGTAAGCCTTTCCTGAATTTCCTTATTTCTTTCCTGAATTTTCTGTCTTTCCTTATTTCTCTTGTGATTACTTGCCAGGATGAAAATGAGCTAGGGTGAACTAGAGTACTTAAAATGTTCCAGCGAGAAATTTACACTGAGCATGATTTTGCTACTGTGAGCGTACGTTGTTATTTTCTATCAGCTGTTAACCTCAACAGCGACGTCTTCTAGCCGTCGAGTTAATGTACTGCCTGTGTAAGTTTATGAGTCAAACGGTTAGCTTGAACTGAACTGTGTAATTTCGCACTATTCTTTACCTTTAAATTTTATTTATTTAGTGTTACCTGTATGCCGCGTATTTAACACAGTTAAGGTGTTTACACTATCTTCTCTTTAGCACAGTTTTATTGAAGAGTCGTAAGTTAGAATAACTATGAAATCTTTATTTAACAAGTTAGACAGTTTGCTCAAGTCAAATAGAAAAACAAATAGAATAAAAATCATAGTTTAACAGTCTTCATAAACATTTAGATCAATGTGTTGAAACAAAGAATTTACAAGAGGCTCATTTATAAGTTTTAAATAGCTTCAGGCTTTATTAGGCAATATTATCAGGAGTATCATTCCGTAAAAGAAGATAACATGCTGAAAAGAATGAAGTACAAATATAATGTTAGTGCAAAATCTTTTTAAGCCTTCTCGGTATCTTGAAAACATAGGTAGAATCCTCTCTCGCCAGTGTATCACTTGGCGCTCGTTTGTTTTTGACGTTGCCGGGTTTCATTATGCAAAAATGACACTAATTTATTCTAACAATTACATTATCTTTTAAGTTCTCACCCGAAGTGGTCGACGTTTCTGTAAGTACGTAAGTCCGTTCTTCAATTTCCTTTAGCTTTTCAGAATTTTGGTACACTTTTAATGGAGAAGTAAGTGAAGCTTAAGCATACCACAAAGACAATATATAACTAAAAACATCCACGCCTTCTCTAGTATTCGAATCCAGGGAAAAAGCTACGGTAACCGGTTTTCTAACCAATATGTTAACCAAACGGCTTTTGAAACATTTAAATATGACAATTCAAATACATTTGATAATTATTTTGCTCTAGTCTGCTTCTCTTCTTTAAGTGTTAGAGGTATATTACATAGATTAGTCAGTATCTTGAAAGGAAGAACTTGTGTAAAAAACATTTTCCACTTTCAGTGCAGTACTATTTTCTGCATATTACTATCTTCAGCGGCTTAGTTGCTTCAACTTATAAGTGGTAGAAAGTATTGCTACATTTGAATTTTCAAAATGAATGAGAAAATCTTTGATACTGTGTATTGATAAATGTTTTTTAAGCTTATACATCTGAATGCCGAAAACTAGCTTTAATAGAGACAGCACGTTTCATGTTGATGCTCAAATATAAATTACTAAAACACTTTTCAAGAGCGATTTGAAGGACATACAAAAATGTAGCTTGAAAGATATATCAAGAGCCAGTTTCCCTTAGAAAGTCCTCCTCCACGAAGAGATCCCTGCCCTTAGGAAGATAGTACACGAGTGCTTTGTAATAATCAGATAAATTAAAACCATACCATAACAAGAAAAATGTAAGGTTTAATAAAAAATGAAAGAATATGTCAGGGTATTTAACTTCTTATTATTTATATCTGAGTAAGGAATCCATTCAATTTTAGGAAGTTGTAGAGTCGTTAGGTTTTTTTTTTCAGTGTGAGGCAATGCCCTCCCGGGATTCAAACTCCGGACCTCTCGAATACGTCTCCAGTATGCTTCCAATTGAACCACGAAGGCATGCGGAAAGGAGAAAATATCCAGTAAAATATTTAACAAAATTAAATTATAATTTCATATCTTGATTTATATTAAAAACTAACTTGAGTATCCAATATCCCCAGAGTTTTACGCTGAGAGAAAAGGCTTCGTTTTCGGGGATGGAAGTCGTTTTTTCAACATCTCAGGTAGGGAGTGATTTTCTTCTTATTTAGTTTCAAAGCGAATTGTGCAAAATTTTACCAAGCTGGAATGATGAAAGATGTTAATTAAGTAGAAAACAAACATTATCTTTTTCGAACCTTTTATCGCAAATTTTGAGGTTGCACGACGGTCTTTGTTTGTCCGACCGCGGAGTAAACAAACAAATAATCCGGTGTTCCCAGTAGTAGTAGTAGGGTGGTTTCAAGTAACATTTTGCTTCCAAGTTAATGCTCTCTACAGAATGTGATTGCGCTTGTGTCAACCATAGCAAATACAACCCTGATGGGAAACTGCATTCGGTTGAAACAGAAAGGTATATTTAAATCACTGGGTAAGAACATAGCCGAAGAATAAATACATCTTCAGCTGCGGCGCACTCAGTGATGGTGATGGCCTCTACGTTCGGCAACCGATTCTTCACAGTAAGCCTTGTTCCGTTGCGCACTCTTGGTGGGTTGATGTTATGTAATAATATGATAGGGTTTCGTTATTTAAAATGAGCTTGCGTATTGGTATTCCTAGGGGCCCAAACGTGCACTTGAAAATTTCTGTAGGGCAATGTGCACGGCTTGCTCTATAACTACTACTAAAATAATGGACAAGGAGGTGATAAAAATGCCGGTAAGCATATCCTGGATAAGTTTGTTATGTAATTTATGAATTAATACGTATCCATTGAACAATTATTTAAAAGTTAATTTCCCTTTGTTATCCTTTGTGACTTTTTCTGGAAAATAGCCAACCACACTGTTCAATTTCTTGACGGTTTCCGAAATATTTACGAAAAACTGATACAGCGAACACTTAAATACTGCTTTAAAGGCTCTACACTGTTCTAAAGAGTAAAGGAATATGGTTTAACCTTACGATTTGAGTAAGAACTGGAAGCGGAAGCCCAGCAATAGCAACGTGAATCTGAGACGGGTAATGCGATTTCAAAATTGAAACTATCTAGAAGTAGTAATATTTTTTTACAAAAAAGTAAATGTTAATAATTCAAAATAGTTTACTTCCATTGATAGCGGGAACGCAACAACGGAGACCTGAATCTAAGAGTGTACGGAAGATGGGTGTCTTGAATGCACCGTTCTGTTATAAGCACGCTGAGTGGGGCACCCTGTGGTTTAGTTTTTCGAAATTTTATGCCGACAGTGACCTTCCTGTTGTTTTGAAAGTCAAGTGTCCCAAATTTTATCAAAAACGAAATAAAATTGTGTATTTCTATAAATGACGCACACAAAAATAAACAAACGGGCACTTTTCATATATAAATGATTTTAATGAATCCAGCTACAGGGATTTCCCTTTTCCAGCCATTTATTAATCATAACTGATTGCATTTATTGCTTTTATATGGCTCAGTTTGTTAATTAATAACAATAAATTCGAAAGAAAAGTTAAATGTCTTGCATCTTGCTGAAAAATAATGTAGTTAAATATACAGGGCATTTATAAAGTCCCGGACTCATTTTGATGTTTAATAACTCATAAAATAATAAAGACAGATTACAATTAATACCATAAATGGTTAGATAGACTCAAAAAGTTTCATGACCCTTGCCAATGAGCTTCCACGTGTGCCCCCTTCGTCGCACGGAGAATATCGAGTCGATATTCAATTTCATGCCAGGTATCGGCAAGCATGTCGGCATCCGCAGATATCCACCATAAAATTTATGCTTTCTCTTGTGGTGTATGCATTCGCCTTAATATCCGAGGGAATAAAATATCACAAACAAAAGTACTAGAACAAACACATCAAAAGTAAACATAACACAAGATGCACGACCGAGTCACTGGGCCTTTTGTTTTTACAGAAAAGACAGTCTCATCAGTCGTATACTTAGACATGTTGGAAAACTTCGTATTTTCACAAGTAGAAGAGCTTCAACCACATGCCTTTTTGCAACAAGATGGTGCACCACCTCGTTGGGGTACCATCGTTCGTAGTTCTTTGAATGACCATTTTACATGAAGATGGATTGAGCCAGGAGGTCCAATTCCTTGGCCACCCAGATCACCTGATATAACGCCGCTGAACGTTTTCCTTTGGGGATTTGTAAAGGACAATGTTTACAGTAAGAGTGAGTCGAACATTGATGGCCTAAAAGCCAAAATTACAACCGCAATAGTCTCTGTGGATACCGACATGCTTGCCGGTACCTGGCGTGAAATTGAATTTCGATTTGATATTCTCCGTGCGACGAAGAAGGCACACGTGGAAGTAAATTTCTGAGTTTGTTAAATTCTAAAGACAAATAAGTATATTACGTTTTGCTTTGTGGCAACACACTTCTTTTATGTCCAGGAGTTTTCTGGCTAAATTTGAAACATAAATATGTCACGACTTGCAGAGTGACGATAGAAAGCCTTTAAATATCTAAGATTTAATCAAAATTTCGTTAAAACAGCGAAAGGTATATGTACAGAAAGAGCGGACCTGTGGGGTGATTTTTGAGAAATATCATGTAGATAGCGACCTTCCTGTTGTTTTGAAGGTTAAGTGTATCAAGTTTCTTCAGGATCGGAATAAAACTGTAGATCTGTATGGAAGCCAAACACATGCACATTCTTGTTTATATATATGGGTTATAAATTACTATATCTGAGATGTTCAGAAAATCAAAGAAACACATTTTAATTTCGAGAAGTAAAACAGTTTGTGGGAACTATTTAAGTTACTTAATTTTATTTCTAAACATTTAATATCAATATTGCTTTCAACCCACGCTTTCTTGCCAGAATATAAATGAGTTAGCGCGCTTGTACTCAAATGAGGTAAAAAAAGTTAGTATTTAAGGAAAGGCTTTTGAAAGGTGATTTTAAGGGAGCGTGTTCTGCTTGCCTGAAGTTAAAGCTGTTATCTTTGATTTATTACGAATTAGATTTCTGTGGCGTTGAGTGCTTCTAGCCATTAGACTTTTTTACGCCGACTTTTAAGAGTCAGAGCCTACTTGCGCGTTAAGAAACCAGTAAAAAGCCGTTAAGCTAATTTAATTCTATTTTATTTTATGTTGCTTGTTCCCTTTTGAGTTAAGCCAAATGTGTTGGCGACGCCATTTGTGAATAATATTGAGTTAATGAAGGATTCTTTAAACCTTTCTAGATAGAAATTGTCGTACTTAAGGATATTTCCTTACACCAGTCTAGTTAACGTCTAATTAGCTTATGCTATCAAAGAACACCAAACATTAAAAGTTTGCTAACTTTGCGGTTTATATTTCGATTTGTACCTTTAATTAACAAACTTTCTAATACTTAGTAATTCTGCAAAGCTGTTTAAATTTAATACATGTCATAATAGCTACGAGTGTTATAAGAACGTAAGTTTTAAAATAATTGTTTAGTTAAAAGTAATACAAATTTATGTATTTCACTATCATCGAAATAGTTTTCTGTTATGAGAAAAAAGAATTGGTAACAAATTTATGCTTAATCTAATTGCATTCTGTTTGTATTCGTATTTTATTTTCGTCTTTAGGCTCCTGCTTGATAAACGTGAATAGCTGAAATTGATTACATATACAATTCTTGTGAAAATCTATTTATTTTCTTGTTTTTTTTAACATCTAGCATATTTCCTTTTAGTGCACAGAAAAATAAAGATAGGAAATAAAGCTGGAAGAGAAATAGACACTTTTTCTGCAGTTAAGCTATGTAAGACAAAGATGATTACATTGCCTTTTCTGCTGGCAGTAATTTATTTCCAGAAATATAACTTTCTAAGGCAATCCCCGCAGAAATTTATGTGGAAATTTATTGCTTGCATTCTGGGATTCTATATGTATTATTGTTTCTTCCTATGTTTAATTCCTTCATAATTTTCCTAGGGGCATGCTTTATGATCTCATCTGATTTTTGACCTGTCAGTATAGGAAAGAAATTGCGATTTAGAAGTCCTTGGAAGACGGAAGCAAATATTTGGCCAATGACACATATCGTTGTTGTCCTTAAAAACAAAGTGAAAAAAAAATGGCCAGCACAAAACTCTCAAAATTGTCAAAATAATTTTACGAAGTGACTATTATAAATGCGTGCTAACGTAAAAATAGTTTCTTTGATTCTGAATAATTAAATGTTTTGAGTTGGGTTCTTGCTGCACTGTACAATTAAAAGTGGATTGCACATTTAACTGTACATGGTTTTGTGCATATTTTATGTGCAATGATTCTCTGGATGGTATATTACTTCGTTATATACAACAGGATGGTAAACCAGTTTGGTGTTGAAGAACACGAATTCTTTGGACCAAGGATCAATGGGTTTTGGTTACGGAGTACCTTTGCAAATTAATTGCAAGATTAGCTAAAGAGTCTAGAAAGAGACCTGCTACGGGTTATCGTTACGGGAGCTGAATAGGAGATCGAGAACCCGTACTTTCATCACGGTACGGCCGTTGACCATGAATTCTTTGGAAGCAGAAATAAGTTTGAGATGATTCTTTTGAGGGCACTGGAACTAGATATGCCCTTATTCATCACCGAGATGCAACTATTTATCTATTGTATCCCATTTTGCAGTTTTTATCGAAATAGCAAATGAACTTCTTAGTAAATCATAAACTTTATTCTCAATTCACGAAGATAGATAATTTAAATACAATTTCTAAATGTTACAGTTTTACACTCCAGCTTATTATTACAGTTTCTTCCTCTATCAATTTTTCATACATCAACTACTCGTAAAACTTTCAGAATAATAATTTTTAACATTTATATCTTTGCTCAGCAACGGCTACACGAAACAAATATGGTGTTGCCACTCCAATATCAAGTAAAATAAGTATAATTATTTGTTAGATAATAAAATATTACAACCTCTCCCCCTCCAGATAAACTTTAATTGGTATTTTTATAAATTAAAATTTACAATTTTTTTTCAAAACAACACAATATCAACACAATTCATAATTGACATACAACATATAACAAAATAACGTACCGTCAGAAGGAGAGGACAGAACAAAATAAATTCTATCCAAATGCAAAAACAAAAAAAAAATTTTTTTTAATCAGGCAAGGGACTTAGTGCATCTTCATTTTTATGGTTTTTACCACTTCGATGAACGACAGTGTAATTATAAGTTTGCAATACCAGTGACCATCTCTTAAGTCGCGGTTTTAGACTCACGTTATTTTTGAGCCAAACTAAAGGATTATGATCGGTCATGATGAGGAATTTAGTATGCTCGTCTAAACAACATTGCAGTTTCTTAACAGCGAATATTATGGGGGCGCATTTCTTTTCTGTTGTAGAGCACTTTTTTTCAGTTTCCATAAATTTCTTACTGAGCTGTAATACTGGATGTTCATTGTCTTGTTCCTCTTTCTGAGCTAAAATAACACCCATTCCAGAGTTTGAAGCGTAACTTTGCAAAATAAACTCCTTATTGAAATCAGGTGCATGTAGTATAGGCCCTTGAGACAATTTTTCCTTTAGCTCTTCGAATGTTTTTGTGCACTCTTCTGTACAATTTATTTTCCCTTTCTTTAAGTTTTCTTTCCAAGTTTCGGTTAAAGGTTTTAAAGGTTGCTCGGGTAACTGCGTAGTTTCGACCAGCTGGGCTCTTGCAGCCATTGCTTCCAGTTGAAGTTTCTGTAGCTCAAAAGCTCTAATTCGCTCTTTTCTTTCGCATTCTTCTTTTCTTTCTCTTTCTTTTCTTTCGCGTTTCTTTTCTCTTTCTACTCTTTCGCGTTCTTTTTTTCTTTCCCTTTCTACTCATTCGCGTTCTTCTTTTCTTTCCCTTTCTTCTCTTTCTTGCTCTTCGTTTCTTTCCCTTTCTTCTCTTTCGCATTCTTCCTTTCTTTCTCTTTCTTCTCTAATCGCAGCGAGTAGTTCTCGAGTAAATTCCTCATCATAAGCGGAACTTTCAGTAATCAATTTATGCAACTGAGCAATCTTAAATTCAGGTCTCACGGTTAAACGTAACTCTTCTCCCAGTACTTTTAAATCCTGTTTTCTGCTCCTAACTGAGAATGACATGTTCAGCAAGTTATCTTTAATAGGCTTTCTTTTAAAATTAAATCTTAAAAATCGTACTTGTATTAAAAATATATAACTTTTGGCGAGACTTAACTTGTCAAATACGAAATTCACTCCAACCAATTGGAGAGAATTATCTAAACAACTTTGCCAGTTTGGCACATAATAAAATAATACTACGCCGGGTTGTCGTTTTGACTCACTATTCACAAGCCTCGTTGGCGATAACTATATAAACACTTTTGCCAGTTAGGCAATGCAATGGAATTTTCCCCAGATCTATTTGACGATTTTATTATCTATCTTCACGCCTGGTTGGCGATAACAAAAATAATTTTTGCCGGAGTGGCAATTTAATTTAGCTGTAATACGTCGAGATGACGTTACTATCTACCACACGCCTGGATGACGAGAACTAAGAAAGAACTTTTGCCAATTTGGTAGTACAATAAAATCACACTACGTTAGTTTAACGTTACTACTTATTTTCCACGCCGCCTGCTTTGCAACAAATTCAATGCCACAGTTAGCAGTTCTTTTTTTTCATAAATGCCGGGATGGCTTACACATATTAATTATCAACATAAAAATTCAATATAAATAACAGTAAAGCCTAAATAATAATTTTTAAATATTCTTTCCCACAAATATCAATTGTAATTTACGCTTATTTTTTTAGTATCACTTATTTTAAACAAAAACTTACACTATTTAAATATAATTCTGAAATAAAGTACTGAAACTCAATAAACAGTTTTTCATGAAAACCAAAAGTTAATCTTATCTTCGGAGATCAGCAATATCCTGTTCTGACAAATCTTTGCTCAGACGCAAGTTATAGAAACACAGAAGATCACCGTTGAATGATCCACTTAAAAAAAACTGGCTTTAAAATTGCAGACTTCTGAGATCCGTTTCTCCTTGAAATAAACAAACTCGGCAATTGCTACTAAAAACTTGTTCTCAAAATTTCAGCAATTTTCTGGGATTAAGAGATCAGTAACACCGAAATTGATAATTGCACTCCTAATTTCCAGTATCTCAGTGGAACCTCCAATTTAATAAGACTGTAACGTATTTTGCAGTTTTTATTGAAATAACAGATGAACTTCTTAGTAAATCAAAAACTGTATTCTCAATTCACGAAGACAGATAAGTTAAATACTATTTCTAAATGTTACAGTTTTACGCTCTAGCTTATTATTACAGTTTCTTCCTCTATCAATTTTTCACACGTCAACTACTCGTAAAACTTTCAGAATAATAATTTTCAACATTTCTCTCGGTTCTCAGCAACGGTTACACGAAACAAATATGGCTTTGCCACCCCAGTATCAAATAAAATAAGTATAATTATTTGTTAGATAATAAAATATTACACTATTAAGGAACTATTGTATCCTCACCTCTACTGTTCTCAGCTACTTCGAATTTTACCATATTAGTTTTTAGCCCGAAGGGCGTTAGCCCAGAAGGACTATTAATTTCATTTTGGCATTTTGCGTTGAATCACTGTAAATGGCGTATCACTTTTCAAATTGTTCTTCCAAATCCAATCACCGTGTGTTATATTTAAAGAAATTAAGTAATGAAAAATCTGCATAAATGTATGCATGTTTCTTGCACTGTGATAAAGCAACGGTACCTAGAGCCATCAAATTTTGAGTAACGTAATCCTCCTCCTGATATAGGCATCCGGAAGCCCAAATTTGGAATTTGTTTTACTACCAATTTCATATTTTGTAACACTTTAACGAATTTTTAATTAACAAACTCGACGATTTCAAAGCGAGCAATAGCAACATTGTACGGAAAAAAGCTTTTGTTATCTCCAGTGCGTGAGACTGTCTAATGCTGTTTTGCAAAAACATTTGTATCTTCAGCGCGTGAGACTGTGTATCGGAATTTCTAAAGATATGCTCATTTTAAAATTATTTTGCGATATTGCTCTTGAAATTAATTTTATGGTTTAAGTGCAGAGAATATGATGTTTAATAAATAAAGGTGGCACACAAAACGTTAAAAAGCGTCCCTTTGGGAGTAATATAAAATCTGAATGTTTTCAGATTTTATGTTATTTTTTTTAACTTGAAAAATTTAGCAGAGTGCTGCTTGTAATATGCTTTGCTTTATTTTTTTAAACATTTTAAATCTGGAATAATAATAATATGCATACAGAATTACTCATATAGAATTTTTATTATCACAAAATGTAAAATTTAACGATTGAGGGCACTTAGTAACCACAATAATTTAGTAACAAAAATGTAATCAAATTCTCATGAAATCGTGTTCAAATTAAGTGTTATTTTCAGTCATTTTTAATGACTGAAATAAACAAATTCGACGAAAACGTAATCAGTAATGCCAAAAGTTACGGAATATCAAACTTCATGACTTACGTAAATCAATGCATTTTACAAACTTTACTCACCTGACAACAAGAATCACAGAAGAGAACGGAAGTGCTCAAATTAAAATCAGGGACTAAAAGGATAAATTAAAGTGAGTAGTTTTGAGCTTCATATTTTTTATTTTGCATATGAATCACTCCCCTACAAAGAAAAAAAGGCTTGGCTATAAAAAAGACTTTTTAGAAAAAAGCATAAGAACATTAGCAAGTGAACAGAAATTTTTTTTACAATATATGCAATTCCAAAAAGAAAGTAAATGAATGGCTTCAAGGGCATAGGCTTTAAGTTTCACTATGCTCCGACATTTGTGTATGAACTTTCTTAACATTAAATGACACATAAAAGTACAATTTAGAAACATTATAACAAAAATAGTGTATAATATATAAACTAAATGTATAGTCCAATTTTAAATTCTGTAAAAATATAAGTTTGTAAATTTCTTAAATTTGTAAAAAGGCTCTAAATTTCAAGTCCTAGATTTTTCACGAAATAATTAAAACGTATAGAGTTCTTGAAATTCTTGCTTGAAAATCATAATATAAATTTAACAGTCCTTGCGTTTGAAGTCTTTCGTAAAAGTGTTGCAGTCGATATAAAGCCAAAATATTTCTATCACATATTCATGAAATTCGGTTAAAATTAATAATTATGAATTCATTATAAAACAAACCATAGAGTAATGTAAAATATACTTTAGAAGTTAATAAACAGAAAACTAACAAAACATGGGTACAATAATAAAACATGGAATACCTTTTTACAACCAAAATCGTACTGTATTAGAAAGCACTTTAAAACAACACAAATAAAACACCAGAATATTTGAAATATTCTTTTCAGGTTTGTCGATGGATGGTGTTTTTTTTTTTCCTGAAAAGCTATCATTTTTTTCCATTTACACTATTTTCAGGGGGGAAAGCATTCATTGGAGGGAGGGGGAGAAGAACATCTGCCACTTACGGATTGTCAAAAAGATTTTGTTTCTCCTGAAATGTTAAAAATGGTCGTCGTCGTAGTGCCTTACGCATGAAATCTTTTTTCCGCTTGAAAGCTCTTCCGGGTGCTCTATCGTAGAGTATGGAAAGTGATGGATCGCATTCCGCATCTGAAGCGAGAGAAAAATACTCCAATCGTCATAACTGTCAATTCGCTCGAAAAATGATGTGTAGTTTCCCTGTCAGAAGGTGGCATTATTTATAGCTCGATGCTTAGATTTGTCCTAAATATAATCATTCTTTTCATGGGGGTGTCAATAAGCATTTGAAAATTTGTTCGTTAATTTAATAACACAAAAGGAGTTTGAAAGTTGAAAATCTCTACTTATGAAACTTACAGAAAGCAAACATCAGCAGTTACGTCTTTCAAAATTTAGGATATCATATGACATACGTTTTCCTATTTTTCACTTGCAAGATAATCTTATAATATTTTTCATAAGAAAATTGAATAATGAATCAAAAATTAATTTTTTTGTTTGAAGAATCTCTCGCAGATCTTTTCTTACTCTCGTTTCGCCATTTAATTAATGCTATATGCTAAATCAGGGGTTACCTACGAGATCAGTACTAATTACTGGGGTTCGATGAAATTTTAAAGGGGGACAGTGTTGGCAGTTAAATATGCACCGGCAACTGATAGGCATAATCAAGATCCCATTCATTACAAAAAATAGTACTAACACTTTTAATTGATAATTTATTGCTATGAACCTCTATCATGCAGTATAGAAGAAATTCTGTAAAATAAATATAAAGTAAATATTACACTAAACATTTAAATCAGTAATATTGTCTGAAGTATATAAAATAAAACTAGAATTCTTAGATAGCAATAAAGAAATCTGAAAGCTTTCAGATTTTACATTACGCCCAAAGAGAACGTTTTTTAACGTTTTGCGTATTACCTTTATTTATTAAATATCATGTTCTTCGCATTTAAAACATAAAATTCAATTCAACAGCAATATCGTCAAATAATTTTGAAATGAGCATATCTTTAGAATTTCCGATGCACAGTATCGCGCGCTGGAGATAAAAATTTTTTTCCCT
>KK114990.1:853282-867353 GCA_000611955.2 Stegodyphus mimosarum | reverse complement strand
GTGCATTGTACAGTGCAGTTCTGTACATTGCTCACTTTGAAATCGTTGAGTTTGTTAATCAAGAATTCATTAAAGTGTTATAAAATATGAAAAAAGTAATAAAACGAATTCCAAATTCCAAATTAGGGCTTCCAAATGCCCATGTTCGGTGGAAGATTACGTTATCCAAAATTTGATGTATCTAGGCGCCGCTGTTTTATCACAGTGCGAGAAACATACGTACATTTATGCAGATTCTTCATTATTTAAGTTCTTTAAATATAACACAGGCCGATAATATTTGGTGGCGATAACTTGAAAAGTGATACGCCGTTTATAGTGATTCAACGCAAAATGCCAAACGAAATTGATAGCCCTTCTGGGCTACAAAATTGCATCAAAACATCAAACGCATCCATCACATTGTTTAAAATCGAACATTTGTGCAATTAGAGTCTGCGATTTTGTTTCTGAAAACTTGTTTATACTCGTATAATTAAAAATTATGGAACATGAATTTAGTAAACATTTTTTCAAAACCATTGTTCATATTCTTATTCTAATTTTTATCTTTAAGTTATTTATGTGCAATTACTTTTTATTGTGGTTATGTAGTTCGCTGTATATTACACAGAAATATGCAAAGGAGTCAATGAAGAAAATTATTCTTTTAAAAGAGGTCGATGCAAGAAAAGGATTAGGAATCTCTGATCTAATTTGAAATATCTGAATTCTGAAGATGATTCTGATGGATTCTGATGATGTCTGAATTCTGGTTCTAAGGATATGAAATGTCTTGAATTCTGACTTAGATTAGATGTCGCTTGCAGACGACAAAATGCTTATACGTATAAAAAACTGAAAATAATACAAAATAAAACAAAAAATTATGTATTCATCTCCTGTATTTAACGCTTCAAGCAGAACTTGTCAAGAGAAAAGGGCTTTGAAGCCTTAAAATAAGTTGATTAATAAATTCCGTATGCATGTTTCGTTCCTCTGAATCATTTGAAATTCAAACCCGCTATATTCGAATCAAATCTTCAGTTTAAAACAACATTTTAGTAGCTCTCAAGTGTTCAGACACATTCTCTACTATATAAATTTACTTGTACATTATATATGTAATTTTTAGTAAAAGATAATAAATAAAATATGAATAAAAATATTAGCTTTTACCTAATTTTCTTTATCATTAATAGGAACGCATATCAAAAATTTAGAATTAATATTCAAAACACAGTTTTTGTTTTCTTCTGTTTTAAGTTTCACGAAAGCACAAATTCACAGCAGTTTTAAAAATTTACACAGACATACGCTTTGCCCGTCGAATTGAAAGGATTACTAATGAAAAGGAAAATCAAACAACAATGGTCTCTGGATCCAGTTTTTCGAAAGCAGATCGATAAAAACCAGTTGTAGAAAAGCATGACATTTTACCTAAAAGAAAATAAATTTATAAAACAATAATGATGCATGTATTCTCATATCTTGCAGCACATAACAATTAAAATTACTCTTCTGTGATTAAATAAAGAGTGAAATAAAAAGCGTGTTATTTTGCGACCGAAGGTACACTATTCTTATATTGTTGCGTTTATACGGGTTCGTGGATTTGAGAGTAATCGATGAAAACACGATGCAGAACAATAAAAAGCACAATTTATTTACAGGAATCACTATTTACAGCACAGTTCCAAAATTACCTTTACAAGCGTCGAAAATCTACAATAAATACGCTGAAACAATCAGCAACACAGCTTCAGGCTGTAACTGTACAGGTAGCTTCACGGCAACACTAATCTTATAATAAAACACCGTGGAACAATCACCAATCCACTGTCAAGCTATACTGTAAAGATAGCTTCACGGCAAAGCACTATCTCGATTGCTTTCCGTTCACAGAACTCTCGCGTAGCAGCTATTCTCACAACTAATCACACTGCTCGCAACACTTCACAATCTCGCAACTAACTCGCAACTCTGCTACAACTAACTTGCAACTCACGGTTCTCAGAAACGCAAGGGTTTATATAGCTTTTCTTTAAGTTCGACACGTTTCGAGAAATATCTCGACAGGAAATTATTCTAGAAGCTTCCCGATTGGACCATGGGATATCGCCTATTTGGTCGCCAAATGGGCGATAAAGTCGCCAATCTGGCAACCCTACCATACACTATTTTATGGCAACCCTAGTGCTATGCCGGAAAGCTTACATACAGGCGCAACCGCCGAATTTTTCGTAACAATATTATGAGGAAGCATAAATATTTCAACATTTGATTTTCAGAAAATATTTCTTGTTTTTGAGCGAATATAAGATTAAACTTTTGTCAGCAGCGGATTCTAAATATCGTAACTTGAAGCAAACTTTAGTGTTCTGTACGTAATTATGATTCATTCTCTTATTTATGTTACTGAAGTACTTAATAAAAAAATTATTCGTCAAGATTAATTGCAAACCAGTCGCTTTTAATCAATCACGTAATTAGTTTCATGGTGCCATGAGTGGGTTATTCACTCAAGTCTACAGTAAAATTACTTTTTGTTTAAAATGACATGAAATTCCTTTAGTCTAGAATTTCATATATTGAATAAAACACAAACTGAAAAAATATTTTTTTGGAGGGAAAAAATTATCAAAATTTCAGTGAACATTTACATGCTATTATTAACATTGTTAAAAAAGCATAAAAGCATTGCTAATGTGACAAGTGTTTTACTGGTTGTTGCAATATAACCTAAGTGTTACTTCAGAGTGCTGTTCTAGAAGTTAAGAATAAATTATTTTTTGTAATTGCTTACATTTGCTGTTGTGGTATTCAAGAATAAATCATTTTCAAGACAATTATTTTTTTTACTTCTTTGACTATGGAGTTATCTCCGCCCATGTTGATATCAAAACAACTGAAAGCATTTGTTGAGTCAGCCTATGATGAATAAACGTGAAACGAATTACGGAAATGGCATCTCTATTGAAAAATAAAGTACTTAATCGAACATGTCATCTACTCATTCACTGCTTTCTTAATTACTGCAGCTGAGACACTCAATCCTGAACCTTAACTACTTAGAAATAAACTATTAGAAATGAAATAAATTCTGTTTATGTGTCCATTGGGTTACCAGCCATACTATAATGTTCTGGGCTAATTTTTTGAATAACAGTTCGTTACTACAGTCAAACTCCGCTACGAAGAACCTGGCTTACAACGAACGACCTTTATCTTTCTTTCCAATTTCTTATGTTATTTTATACTGTTAAAGCGAACTTCAAAATATATGAACTGGATATAACGAGCTTTGTGGATATATGGGGCTGAAATTTTCTTGTATTTTTCATATTGTTTTCAAGAATTTCCTGAATCGTAACTACTTAAAAATAGACTATTAGAAATAAAATAAACTCTGATTACGTGTGCATTTGGATTACCAGCCACAGTACAATGCTCTGAGCTAATTCTTTAGAATAACCTTTCGCTACTGCAGTCAAATCCCGCTACAAACGAACTTGGCTTATAACGAACGACCTTTCTCGTTCCTTCCAATTTCTTACTATTTTATATGGCTAAAGCGAACTTCCAAATGTATAAACTGGATATAACGAGCCTTGTGGATATCTTGGGCTGAAATTTTTGTGTATTTATCATACTGTTTTCCAGAAATTCTACAGTTTTTAACTGATAAATTACTGTTTACTTTAACTGTTAAATAACTCTTACTTACTGATAAATTGCTCTCTCTTTAGGTTGTTAGAATAAAGCAAACACCTTTAAGTTTCAATGCTTTTACCTTCAATCCCACCTTTATCTGTCTTCTAAACAAAAGGTTATCTCAGGTTATATAAATATAGCAATCAGTTCTTGGAAAACTAGGACACAAAGTATTCATACCTTAGGAGATCCTATTGTGTCACGCACAGAACCAAAGAACTATTGATCCATTAAGACAAAGAGCTTAAATCGGTTCCTTGATTCCATTCGAGTTCTTTGATTGAGCTGTCAGACAGCAGTCTGTTCAAGGCTTATTCATAACTTAAGATGGTATTTTAGATGGAAATGTATCTTTGGAAAGATGGATGTAAACCACTACTTTTATGCTAAGTAATGCTTTGTGGGAAATTTTTGACGTGTGGTGAAATTGAAAAACAAATTTAGCAAATGCACGTAATAACTAAAATTAAATTTTAATATAATGTTTAAATTAAAGCTACTTTATTATGGGCCGCTCAGGCGGGAAAGTGGTTAGTGATTCTTGGTTGCCGTACCTTAGAACCCGAGATCGAATCCCGGAGATTCAATCTGGGCGTCCCCTCATAGGAGACAATGATGACCCATCTGTTCGGTGCCTTTACGATAAAGTCACCGCCGTTTACGGCCCTAGTAGCCGCCAATGTCTATAGACGGTTACGGCTTGTCATTGGAAAAAAAATGATCTTCTGGAAGATGTGGCAATGAGAATCACTCTTTCAGTGGTATTCATCAATCAATGTTCACATTATTTTGTGATATGGTCCATTTTTTTTCTGACTGGATCGGAAACAGCGAACTAAATTTTCGGTTATAGGCCAAAACGACGCGGAGAAAAAAACACAAGACGAAAAACGCATTGTACAAAACATCACAGAGAAAAACAAGCTAGGAGATAACATCGTGGTAGAAAATAACGTCTTAAAAAAGAGGTTCGAAACCTTCATAGTTTAAAGACATCATCATCGAAAAGATCATGGTAAAAAATAGAGCACCTACAAATCCTCGCATGACGATAACATTGCAGATATGCGTTTCACAGGCTTTAAAAATTGTAAATGCATAATCGCGTAATGACTGAGAGCGCAAGATAAGATAAGGCATATTTTTACTTTCATACTTCATATTTCTGAATTAACTTTTTAATTTTTGCTGAAAAAGAAAAAAGCAGATATAAGTACTCAAAAGCTGAAAATGAGTAGAAAATTAATGTTATTTATAGCAGTTAATAGAATTTCAAACTTATGTTATTACTTCATAAAGGTTATTAATAAATGAATGTCTTTTATAAAGTTTTATTGGTAATATTTCATGAAAACTTAATCTAAAAAAGATTAGAAAAGAGAAAATGAGTAACTCTATGGGGCTACGTCTGTTAATTTGTTTAAATTATTATCAAATTGTGACGTCATTTCCTTTCAGCTTTTTTAATTTCATAATCTTTTAATCAAAATCAAAATTTGTTTTGTTTCAGCTTATTCGTTTTCTCAAAGCATCATTAACATTTTCAGGCACGATGTGCAGTTAATCGTTTGGATATCAATTTGTTCGTTGCAACAAAACATCTTTCGAATGCTTAAATTTCCTTCTTACCTTTTACCTCTATTAAAAATTTATTAAAAATTTCTTCCTGGGCTTACAAATCATTCGGCGAATATGCGTTTACTACATTTAAAACCAGGAAAGTGCATATCTGCCGTGTTATCGTCAAGCGATGATTTCTAGATGCTATATTTTCACCATGATGTTTTCGACGACGATATTTTTAAACTGCGAAGGTTTTGAAACCATTTTCTATGACGATGTGTTGTACCATAATGTTTAAAACTGCGATGTTTTCTCCTTGCTTTCTTTTCTCTCACGATGTTTTGTACTGCGATGTTTTCGACTTGCGTGGTTTTCTCTCCGATATTTTTGTCATGTTTGATTTGTTTTCGCCGGGCGCTAAATTTTCGGACCCTTGACTTTCGCTGTAACGGGTTTCGACTGTATATCACTTTCCCTCTGTTATTCTGCTTGCTATCTTTCGCCTTGTGTTTCAAGTAAAATTGCATTTTGTATATTCCATTCAAGAAATTTATGGCCAGTTATAAATCAGAGAACTAACAGGGATTCTTTTAACTGGAGATTTCACGGACATTATATTTTTTAATCAAAGAGGACCTTAACATAGAAGTAAATTTTTATTGCCTTTATGAATGATTAAAAAACACAAATTAGACATTCACGACTTTATTTTAATACTCATTCCATGGCACTGGGATTTTTCGCTTCTCCATTTGTGTAGAAAATCTCTCTATATACATTTCTCTTTCAGAGTTGAGTTTGCCCAAAATTCACCTGGCTAAGTCTGTCTGATAAAGAAACCCGCGGCTTCGCTTGCGTTGATGTCCTTAAATAAGTTTCAAAGACTGTTGAGAATAAAATAAAATAATTGATTTTTTTTTCTTATTGCCTGACTAGGATAATCAGGATAAAAGTTTAGTTACTATTCTTTATTTTTAAAGTTAAAAATACACTCCGCGTAAAATTTCAGTAAATACTGCCCTTCTTCATTGAGATAAAAAGAAATCGCCACAAAATCTAGTAAAACTGCTACCTATATTTCCTAATGATTGCAAAATATTTGTGAAAGAAGAGCCAAAAGCGGAAAATCCTGAAGGATTTTAAATAATAAATTAAATTAAACAAATAACAATTAATAAACGCTTAATTAATAAATGTCACGCTTCATGCCTTAATTACTTAACCGATCATCATGAAATTTTCAAGAAATACTTTGATATATTAGAAAAGGTTGAAAATGTGTGCGGGTTTAAGCCACGCACCTGCATGCGCAGACAAACTTTTACATCGTTTAACTGATCGCTATGAAACTTTCAACATTTAATATTTATATAACGACAATCATTTTAAGCTATAAAACCTATTATATAGTTTAAGTTTCAACAGATAAGTTACATTTTATGGAGTATAACCTTTTCCAAAATATCAAAAATATTTCTTGAAAATTTCATGATGATCGGTCAAGTAATTAAGGCGTCAAAAGCATAACAAACAAACAAACAAACTCGCATTCGCATTTGTAATATTAGTTAGGATTAGACTAGTTCACAACTGTTATTTCTATTTAGTAGTCAGTTAGATAGTGCTGTCAATGCTACATCAGTAATACTGGGTATTGCTATGCAACATTCACCATTATTTCTGAGGAAATTTGATCTATTCTTCTTCGCGGTTTCATGTAAATAGTTTTCCATGACATTTGCCTAAACGTCCTGTTCACAATTTACTCGTAGGTTGGCAACTTTCACATCTCTAGCCGCAGTGGATGATACATTGTATATATACCTTAACATTCGAAATGTTTCGCTCTGCCTAAGTTTTACACAAAATTCAATCGGATCTCTACTATTTTCAAAAATGCTATTTCCACATCTGCAGTGACAAAACGGTCTACATGCTTCTACTCGTTATAATACAACAATGAGGACAATGTCCTTTACTAAATTGCAGTTCGGCACATGTTGATAAATAATCTTCACAAAACCCAGTATAGGAAAGAGCCCTAGATGTAGTCTCGATACCTGTTAATAAACAATAAACTTCTGGCATACTGCACTTGTCGTTGTGACGTCCCCGTGGCTTAACTCTATTTCAGGAGTAATTTGCATTAATTCATCCACCGGTGTTTCACTGTGAATGGAATTTTGTCATAGATTTTAACCTACTTTTGATACGCTATCAAGTTCAAATTTTGTTCGCACACTGTTTGTTAATGACAATGCAATGTGGTGAAACATTTGTTTCAATATTCGATTTAGATTTTTTTAACTCAATGTTTAAACGATTTTCTGCCCATATATTCGTTTAGCGAATAAATAAGCATATCAGAATATACTGTTTAAACCATCGAATAGAACAGGAAATAATCTTTCCAGTGAAACTTAAAAATTAAATGAGAGATTATTTTGGATTTTAAAAAAATGAAGTGCAGTATAAAGCAAACAACAGAAAAGCGTTTTGAGTTTGCCATCTTAGAGCACTTAATGACGAATTGTTGACATTTGCTTTTTCATTTTATCTTCAAGCAAAATTAGCGTTTTAATATTGTCATGACATTCATTTTCCAAACCGAATATTTAAAATAATTTCTTCATCATCTTGATGAAGTTCAGTTACTTTTTTTTAATTCCATAAGTTTTTTATAATTTATTGCTTCGGTTTTAATAATCACTAAACATTTCCACATCGATAAAGTGAACCTAAGACTAAAAAATAAGAAATAAAATAAATTTTAAAAGGAGTTTTTAATCAATAGCCTTTTATATAAAATGAATATGACAATTAATGCATTAAAATAGAAAAATAATTTACCATATAATTTAAAGGGAATAATAGATTAAATAATTCTATTTGCAGCATTCATCTACAGTTTTATATCCCGAGTAATAAAAGCGTGACACGCCCATGATAAATTAAAAAGATAATGACTTATACATTTGACAAAACAATTAAATTAATAGAAAATTTGAAAAGATAAAGGCTCATATATTTGACAATGCAACTGAATTAACAGGATTCATTATTTATAAATAATAAAAGCATGGGACACCTAAATAACGAATCCTATTAATTCAGTTGCATTGTCCAATATATAATCCATTACCTTTTTAAAATTTATTATGGGCTCCCCACGCTTTTATTATTTGCGATACAAAATCGTAGACGAATTCTATAAGTAAATTATTTAATCTATTAATCTTACTAAGCTATGTGATAAATTATTTGTCTCCGTTCAGTGAATTAATTATCACATCCATTTTAATTAAAAGTATATTGAATTTTTTAAAATTTTTATTCCATTTTATTTTTTTTTTTTATTATGTGCACATCAATTCTGCATAAACGTGATTTCGGGTTCGTCGTCTAATGTCATTCTAGATGAAATTCTTCCCTTATTGGAATCAATATAATACTCAAAGCGAAATTAAACACAGACAAAAAAAAAATAAACTCAACCATAGTTAAGCATCATATTCTTATGAAAAGCTACTAATTGAAAAATGGATACAGAAAATACAAAATTAAATATTTAAAATGGAACAAATGCAGCTGTTTCCTTCTGAATATGTTTCTCCTACAAATCAAAGGAAAGAAACCGACTGGTGTTGCCACACATGGGTTTCAGAATCTGCTGGTTATTATGCAGAACGCCTCCATTAGGTCAGTTCTGTACACATACAAGCTAGATGGAACTGGGCACTATTCTAGAGTAAACACTCCCATTTTGAGCGAATATTGTGCATTCTTTTTCACGGCACTATGAAAATGATTTTACAGAACATTTGTGTGACAGTCCCATTCGCAACTTACCATTACATTCCCGATGTTTACATGTATAACTCCAATGAATAGCTTTCCAGAACAATTTACCCATCATTTGCGGTTGTCTGCTTTTCGAAGTGTCTTCGATATCCTTTTCCTCCTTTGAAATGCGTCTATACCAAGAAATTATTTTTATAGTCTTTATGGATCTGTTGCGTTACTCGTTAGTTGCGTTTACCCGAACTTAGCTCTTGTTTAAATACAAGTTAATTACACTCAACCTTTCGGATATACTCTTCTTTTCCATCATCGAGTGTATGATTTCTTTCTCGGAATTACTCACCCCAAAATATAACCTCAAGTCTAACTTATAAGCCATCTTCTGCCCTTCAAATGAGTAAAAGTTGAAATACACGTTTTCCAAACGAAATAAAAATTATTAAAATTAGAAAAACAGAACCTAAAACTTACAGCACAGACGTTTCTGCCAAATAGACGAACAAAATCTGAAGCAAATACTGTACAATTTTCTGCCCCCACCCATAAAATGAAACAGTGCAAACAGTTCAGGTCTTTAAGATAATTAAATAATTAATTGGTAGTTTATTGACCATGATTTGCTAGTATGTCAAAATATTAAATCAATTTATTTTTTTTTCCGTTTCAATTTTACATTGCTTGCAATCTTCTGGTCCGGGATTTAAGTAGAAGGATCTAAGGAGTGGAAAAGTACTTATTACCAATCGTGCTGTACGAATAAAGTAACTAATTAGGAGTTAAAATACAGTTAGGTCCTCGATGAAGTAAAATATTGTTCTAGTTTTTAAATAACCAGAATTAAGGTGAACTTGAAGAGCTTTCTGTTCATTAAGTTTCAAGAAGAATTTCTGCCTTTTCGTTTCCTAGACAACTAATTCAAAAGCATTCTATTTATTAAAATAACTTTTAGTAAGTTTAGTTTCCTTTCCTTGAGAAGTTAATTGAACCTAATTGTACTTACAAAAGGAAAAAGTATTAACTTTCCCCCTTAAGAGGAGAAATTATTCTAGTTGAAAATGCATGGTTCACTTGATACGCAAAGGCCCTTTTAATTAGAAGGTAATCCTTGCAAACCATTAGTTCAGTTAATGTCTGAAAGGGTATGGAAATATCTTCCATTTTTTTCCTAGATGTTACGATGGAATGAGTAATTAATTCAAAGCGTTCTATATTTGAAGCAGCAAGGAAAAAATTTCCTTGCGCAGTTTCTAAAACCCAAACAATCTCTTAATTTAACACCATAATTGCAATTAAGTATGCACTGTAGAAATACATCAGTTTAGTTAAGGAATCTTCAGTGAATTAATAACTTTCTTGTTTGCGTAATCAATGGAAAAATAACAACGCCAACACATTCGTTCTTGAAGTATTTTTCAGGTCAGGATTCCATAGAAGATGAATGCAAATCTGTGAGAGAAAAGTGAGGCAAAAAGTGATTTATTCTCTAGGTTATAAGAAAAGGAATACTTGTCTAGTCTCAGTAAATTAAAGAACTTATTGGACTTAATCAGAATTTTTTTTCGGGGGGATAGAAAGGAAATAACAATAAGAAGGATATATTACAGCGATAGTGTCGAACAAAGAACTAAACTCAGTGGCGCAGCAGCCCTAGTGGGCCACGGCTTGCAGTGCCTTTTTCTGCTTTCTCGACCTTTTCGGACCCCGGAGTGCAACAGCATATGGCCTGGACAAGGGTCCAGGCCCGCAGGGCTCCCGGTGTTTAGTCCCCAAGTACAAGAAAGGTAAGAGCATGCATGAGAAGAAAAAAAAGTGGAAATAAGCCTAATTTCTAAATGAATGTGATATACCACTGTTTTTGATTTTGGCAGCATGGTATCAGCTAAGTGACATTACCGCCATATAATCTGATTGGCTGCAAGTAGACCCTTTTTCGGTTTCAGTAAAGCGTGGGGTAATCAAGCTTCGGGAGTGTGAAGTGTTTTGCTATCCATCTATTGCTTCTACTTTTAGTCAAGGACTCTTGCGACGATTAGAACTTTTACTGATATCTTTTTAATCTAGTGCAAAAGCAAATACTTTTAATCAAGAGCCGAAAAGATTTTTGTTATCTCATAGAGCAGGAGGGTCTTCGCAAAATATGATGATGCTTGTGTGGAGACCTTTCTCGGTGATCGTATTATTTGCCAGGACATGATGATGGAGTGAGGAAAACACCATTTCCTAATAGAAATGCTTTAAAAATTTTATATTTTAAAATAGTGTTTTATATATTTAATTTAATATTTTTTTACTTTAAACAAGCTCCAGGGGGTGAACATGGGGTCGTCTCGACCTTGCATGCAGGTCAAATAATGAAATGTAAAATGTATATATAAATTTCAAGAAACATGAAGCCAAAAAAAAAAGGCTTGGATGGTTAATCAAGTATTTTTTATTTAATAAATAGCTTTGCATGCATTTTTATTTTTATTACAAACAATGTGTTTTAAAAAGAAATTATTAATGAATATATATGTCATGTTTTAAGGCGTAGGAAAAAGCACGGGAACTTTTAACAACTTTCGTTATTCGTCATGGCTGAGAAGACCGTAGTGGCTAAAGATAGGTGAACTTTTCTTTGAAAGTTTTCGAACTCTGTGGTCAGTTTCCAGTGGATTATCAAATTTGTTTCCGGCGTTCTCAAAAATGCTTTGAAGGCCATTGAGTATCTGAGGGTTCAAAAACTGAAAGAGGAAAAAAAAGGTGTTTCGAATGAAGGTCATTTATTTAATCAGTGTCGCAACGTAGTGGTATATGCTTAATGGCTCTTGTTCGCTTAGAATATTCACAATGTTTATGTATTTACGATCATCGCACAAAAGAAAATTAAATATTCAAAGTGCTTTGAAGGTTTAACGAAATAGTGTTTTGTGTTCTTTTGCGTATTCAGTGCTTTATTCGGAAAATTCTATGTGACATGAAATGCGAAATCTCGAATATTCAGTTGTATTATTTCGTCCAAATTAGACTCCAGCTCACTTGTAACAATTCTTAATACTGTAAGTAAATTTTCACGAGTTCGTTGTGGTCGATGTTTATTTTCCGTGTATTACACTAACAAAAAATTTCTTTCAAATAGATATGTTGATACAAATAAAACTAATTTTTGACATAGTTCAGAAAATTTTTTAAATCTTCAGCATTCAGGGAATGTTGGAGTTGAGCAAAATGCCTCATGACAATTGCTTTTCGTTCTTCAAGTCGAGGATAATTGGTTTTTATAGCTTTTCTTAGAGACAGGGGCAGTGTGGTTAGGATACTGAAACTCTGCAGTTTCGTGAAATTCGCCAGAAACAGAATCTGTTCCTATTGATCATCAAATAATTGGCGTATATACTGTTTCATTTTTAAATGAAAATGTAAGGGTTATATCTTCTTCCCCTAAGCTTCCTTTTATGATCATTCTTTTTATCTGAAAAATATTCATATAGCATTGCTTAAGTTTCTAAATCAAAGCTGCTGAAAATGACATAATTAAATTTTTCGGAGGATCTACAAGCTCTCTAACATATCAAGTGTTCTCAGTTTAGGTTGACAGCTAGTACACTCACGAATATATATGCGTATATAAATTACAGCAAGAGCTGCGTAAATTCCTTTTTCAGTTGAATTTAAAAGAGCATTTTGACCCTTATGGTGTCTTGTCATTGTTACAGTTTGAACTTAGCGAACAGTCGCTTCACAGTTCAAGTAAAGATCTAGCCAACAAAGTAACATTTATTTTAGCTAGAGTCTCAGAAGATATTGTAATGATAATATTACTACCTATTATTCTTATTGGATTGTAGGTCTATTATCAAGTTACCTGTTTATCCATGATTTTGTATATAGGACGGATATAGCATGTAGTTGTGCACCTCCCTTTTTAGCGGCAATCGGCAGTACAAAAAGTACACATAGACACCCAATCTGTTACTCGGCTCTGTGAGCTCAGTTTTTTTATTCTTATATGTTGGTAAGCATAATAACATTAATTTTAGCTAGAGTCTTTACAAGATATTGTAAAGTTAATATTACTACCTATTCTTATCGAAATGTAGGTCTCTTTTAAAAAAATAATATTATGATAGTTATCTGTAGTTTATCTATGATTATTTTTCATTTCTCATGTTCTTCGGAAATTAAATGGTTCATATAATTTTCCACTTCTGATTTCCGGACAATAAAATGATTAAAAAAAGGATGTAAAAAACGATGAAAAACTGTATTTATTTTATTTACTTATTTTCATTCCTAAGTTGCAAACGAAAGGTTTATATTCTTAAAGTACTGTACAATCAATAGAAATTTGGAAGATATAAATATATTAAGAATTGTCATTCTCTAAACATACTTCAAATGTCTTAGCTCCGCCTTTTTATTTTCAAATGAAGTTAAGTTATATAAGATAAATTTGACTGTGTCAAAGTATAAGATTTCTGTTTGTTGTAGGAAGGGATGTACGAAGCAAAGGAAGTATTGTAGTCACTAAAAATTCCGGGTTCCATATTTCAACGAAAATATCCATTTTGACCACTATAGAATGCAATTTAACGATGTTCCTGCGTGACATCTACGTGTACGTAAGAACGGAAGAACAGAATAAAATGAGTGTACATCTGCGTGTACAATTACGTAAATCTGCGTGTACGTAAGAACAGAATAAAAGACTCCTTTTCTCCAAACCAATTAGAAAACTGATTTAAAATGGATTCTGAAGAGAATTTTTCATGGCGTCTGTGGGTACGTAAGTATCGCGCATAACTCAAAATCGAGTAGGCTCAGAACGTTGAAATTTTGTATGCAGGACTGCTATAACATATAGATGTACACCTCCCTTTTTTGGTTACAATCGGCCTTACCAAAAGTACATATATATATGACCACTATAGAATGCAATTTAACGATGTTCCTGCGTGACATCTACGTGTATTAGAGGTTACTCGGTACTGTATATGTTACTCGGTACTGTATGTATATATACACTGTATATATA